>OX183131.1:46220808-46263308 GCA_945261195.1 Cryptosula pallasiana | reverse complement strand
CATCATCATCATCATCATCATCATCATCATCATCATCATCATCATCATCATCATCATCATCATCATCATCATCATCATCATCATCATCATCATCATCATCATCATCATCATCATCATCATCATCATCATCATCATCATCATCATCATCATCATCATCATCATCATCATCATCATCATCATCATCATCATCATCATCATCATCATCATCATCATCATCATCATCATCATCATCATCATCATCATCATCATCATCATCATCATCATCATCATCATCATCATCATCATCATCATCATCATCATCATCATCATCATCATCATCATCATCATCATCATCATCATCATCATCATCATCATCATCATCATCATCATCATCATCATCATCATCATCATCATCATCATCATCATCATCATCATCATCATCATCATCATCATCATCATCATCATCATCATCATCATCATCATCATCATCATCATCATCATCATCATCATCATCATCATCATCATCATCATCATCATCATCATCATCATCATCATCATCATCATCATCATCATCATCATCATCATCATCATCATCATCATCATCATCATCATCATCATCATCATCATCATCATCATCATCATCATCATCATCATCATCATCATCATCATCATCATCATCATCATCATCATCCATTTTCACTGATTCTAACTCAATGTCTTTATGAGCATTTGGTGAAAGGGTATTAGGTTTATCATCAATAACTGTGCTATTAGCTAAAGGAGAAATAGACTCTATCTTCTTTTTCTTAATGGGACTCCAACTATCCTTTTGTGTCTGATTTTGGTTATTTTTAACCTTTTTGACATCAGAAAAATACCCACGTAGGTTTTCAACCTTTTCATCTAACTTTTCGTGTGAGGATAAGTCAGAATCATAAGCCGTTTCCAGTAGATCATTTCGCTTTCTCTTCATATTTCTCACTGTTATAGCTTCCATAGGATTATAATACAATGGAGGTCTGGTCTTCTCTTCCTTTACCACTGTTTTATTCTCCTTTTTTTCCGTTAATCTATAGTATTCATTTTCAGTGAGTATAAAAATACGTTTGGAGAATGTTAAAGGCTGACGATTCATCTTTTTATTGATGACAAAACAGATACAATAGGGTTTATAATAGCATCCAAAAGATTTCCTCTACCAGTCTGAATCAAAATTTTACGCTTATCATCAACTGTCCCTCTACCACTAAGTTTATGTAGTTCCTTCTTGTAACGCTGCAACTCAATAAACTGCTCAGAATCAAGAGGAACATTACCTAATATAATATTTTTAACACTTTCTATCAATGATTGAAACAAATCTGAGTTAGCCTTTTCGACTATAGCGATTTTTCCTTTCTTACTCAGTTCATCCAGAGCTAAAATTGCCATTTTATTTCGCATCATTTGTGTTGAGACTTTCATCTTTGTCTTCTCCCTCCTCCTAGCACACTTTGAAATAACCCAGGAACTATATTGCTGATGATAGGTCCTAGTAGAGCGCCTAAAAATCCTCCTTTTTGCAGTACAGCTTTCTTATCATCTAACGTTGATCTTCTTACTAAAGCGCTAATATCCTTCGCGTTCCGCTGCAACTGATTGTACTGAGATGTTGTCAATGGTATCGTTCCATTTATAATAGCTTTAGCGCATTCCATTAGAGTCATAATAAACTCCTTTTTGGCTTTGGCTATAACAGACTTTTGAATAGCAAAGGTTGCATTGTTGAGTGATAACAACACCGCAGCATTTCTTGTTAATTTTTTCTCCAAATCTCTAGTCATTATAACTCTTTCGTGTTGCGTCGTTGAATAACAAAATATGTTTGAGGTGAAATGAATAGTAATTGTATTTATATCCTTTTACTTGGGTACATATAATATCATAGGGAGATCCGATGTAAAATTTCCCAATAGTCTATGTTGATCATTCGTTTATTGAGTCGTATCTATTCGTAAATAAGAGTATGGTTTTTTTGTTGCATCTTCAAAAGCCTCTTGTACATATTTTACTTTTGATGGAAAACATTGTCGAGCCAAATAGGAAATAGAAGAAGCATCTCTAGGATTTTTAAAAAGAAAAAAATAATGACTATTCAAGGAAATTGTACGATTTCCTTTTAAAAACAGATTCTGAACAATAAAAAACACACTTATGTTCAAATGATGACTATGTTTTGTATACAAAGCATTGGCATCGGCTTTACCAGAAACTTCATCCATGAGATCATCAATTATCAGCCATCGATTTTTACCATCTCTGGGAAAACTCACTGTTATATCTATCATCCCTTCATGAAAAATCACTCCTGGTACATCATCAAAGGCTTTTTGGTAGGCTCCATAACAGTAGTGAATTTCTGTTGGTGGGGGATGTGCTATAGTCTGACTAGCTTCAATCATTCGAAAAATCGCTTGCGTTTTTCCCGATCCAGTTGGTCCTGCAATCATTGCTGTAAAAGGAGATCGCATCCTTGGATCATAATCTTCAGGTTTCCCATTCATCATAAAAAGATGTTCATCAACCAACAGTAGTTTCATTTATGATTCCAACAGGAGAGTTTCTCGCTTTTTGTATTTTTTCCATAGCTTCTTCATACATACTAAACTCAGTAACACCTCCAAAAGTGGAAAATCCTACTACAAATACCAAAATCATCATAATTATCAACGCTTTACGCTTCATATTCGGTAAAACATCTATCATATCACATGTAGTACCATCAACAGTATCGACTTCATTCATCGGTCTCATCTCAACATCATCCTCTGTCGACATCTTAACTTCCAATAACAATACAATCATATCACGCTCCATTTTTATACAATGTAAAAAATATCAAAAAAAATCAAATGCCATACATTCAAAATCTATATGCCATATAAGTTCAAATTAAGTAAAAAAATAATCAAAACTCAAATGCCACTTAAATGCCACTCAAATGCCACTCAAGTACCCCTCAAATGAAATACAATATAAACTCGGCGAATTCATCCAACGTCGTAACCCTTTGCCTAAACTCCAAGATCAAATCCACAAAAAAACACTTGGTAGGGAGATCTGCTCATATATTACTACTATTGAGGCATCTAATTTTTATTATATAATAATAAGAAAGAATATCCATTGATCCGGATCAAACGTAAGGACATAAATATCCAATGTGCGTTTTAGCAAGCATAATTATTTTCATATGCGTAAGCAATTCATCAGCGACGGTTATTGTGTCGTTGATTCCACATTGGTACTGTTAGCATGTTGCATTTGTAAGTAGCAGATAGTGGTAGCGAGTCAAAGAATAAACAGCTTCACACTTGTCCAGTTGACAACGTTTTGTTCAAAAAAATTATTTCTCGATTAGCTATAACGTTTATCTTCATTGTTTTAACAAAATAGCTCTGTTTTTCATTATTGTAATCAATCTATTTCCAATATGTCAATATTGTACATGTAAATCATAATAATTAATAATAATAAACAACATGCGCAACAATTGATAATAAATAACAAAACAATAGTAAGTGATGCCGACAAAGAACTTCTTTGAAACAAACGTCACCCACGTGGGTACATATTATTTTTTATGTTACGGATCGATAGTGCTCTTGACCTATGAGTATGCCTCGAAAAGTAATATTTTGTTGCTCTTGGGGATGGTATTCTGCGATCCATTAAAAATATTGCTACAGATCCATTTGCATTAAAAAAATTTTGAAAAGTATTTTTTACTAAATTTATTACACTGATCGATCCAAGTCGCCAATATACCTAACGAGTGAAAAAAAATAATTAAAACACAACTATCTTCAAAGTCTGAAATTAAAGAACTGTCAATGAGAGCTTTTATAATTTTTAAGTTGTTCTTTGTGTAGAATGGCGGAACTGTAAGGGCTTCAAAATGCAGTCGTGAACTTTTGTGGGCAGTCCTTTTGCATCCGGGTGTGATAGGGATAGTAGTTGCCTAAAGTGGGCTAAAGGGGTCTATGGCAAAAGGATGTTGCTGTAGGAGGTGATTGTGAAAAAACTTGAAAAATCTTTGTTGGGGTACTTATTTAAGTTATAAAAATGAGCCTTGTACGTATTTTTATTGCGTGTCACCGCTGGGATGTCCAGGGCAACTTTTTAATAAATATATGCTGTCGCACAAGTCTATTTACACAAACCACGAGCGCAAAATTTTTTAATGAATGAAAATATAATTATACCAACTTTGTTGGTGGGTAGTGTTACTCTTCTCGAAGTCTTCAATTTTCTTGTTAGCCACTTCCAGTGCTGTAAATACAATAGTTGTGATGGTAGACTATAGCATCATCAAAAAAGGTCGTTTGTTTGAAGTGGAATGTGAATGGTAACTGTACCAAGTTTGTTGATTGAAATAAATAAAACACAAACACACATACTTTGTTTGAGAGTTGTGTTACTCTTCTCCAAGTCTTCAATTTTCTTGTTAGCCCCTTCTAGCGCTGTAAATACAACAATTGCTAAAACAGAATGATAAAGTAATAGTTAAAGTAGTCTGTAGGAGTAGCAGTTGTTAGTCAACCAGCAATGTTTCACTTTACTAAAATGTCTCAGTAGTGTTGTCATAAAATAAGTAGGTCAAGGCTGTATCAGATATATAAGTTATAGCTACACCAGAAGTAAGTCATGTATGATATGGGATATGGTAAACTTGGTTGTGTAGTAGTAAATTGTGAGAAGACTGTGAATAAGCTTCCAGTAGGCCTTGCCCAACAGGCTATTCAACATGGGCACTACGGGCATGTGCTGTATTTCCCCTGCCACTTGGGAAAGACGGTTAATAAAAACTTAACGTGAAAGTTCAATGATCATAGTGGAATTCAGGTACTTTCTTTAGCTACATCGAACCCCTATAAGCAATGTGTACTAGTTACTTAGAGTACTCAGCATGAAAAGTGGGTAATTCCTTTGTTAGACCCCAAGCTAATACCTGAACAATGTATCATTTTTTCTACTAAAGAAACAATCATTAATGAGGTCTTTGGTACAATTGTAAAGAACATGACACTTTGATTAGCTATTACCCAGTATCTAACAGAGGGGTAAAGTATTTTTTTTGTGCTGATAACTATCAGCGGATAACATAGGTTGACTTTATACAGTTAACGTAGCTAAAATAAAAGTTTAATACCCAATGTACATCTACCGATTAGCTACTGATTTACCCTTACGGGTTGGGTGATTCTGCAACTTCTGTTTCCGGATAAACTGCCAAACAATCGGAAAGGTTGTGACAATTGGCAGGTTTGAATCAAGAATAAAAAAATTGGTAGACAATTTGTGGTTTGACCAATCTGTAGCAGAATTTTTACGTCACACTACTTTGCGCGAGGGGGTGGTCACTGCACAGACTGCCTCTCTGTCAGCACAACCATACAGTCAGCCTTCCTGGGCCTGACGACAACAGTCTACCTCTCCCCAGAGGTGACCCCGTGCCTGGATGGCACGAACAAATTGTTGTAAAGCAAGCAATCGACTTTATCAATGGTAACAAGCCATTGGCTCATACATATACACTGGGTGCTTTCAAGTGATATATAGTAAACTTTATTCAAGATCAGAACGCAAGGTGGCAATCCAAAGCAAGGTTGAGAGGTAATGCAATGAGTTAGGAAAATGCTCTGCTTTTTATAGGCAAAGTTACAGGAAGCACTTTGGAAACTTTCCATCATGCACAGGAAGCATGGCAGGATGCACTGGAACATATATAAACAAAATTTACCCATAAGGTATATGTAAATAAGGTAAAAGAAACTGGCGCCCAGAAGTAGGGGGCAGAGTCTATGTCTAGTTGTACAGTAATAAATGGATATCTCTTTTGGTAAATTCCTTGGTCTTTCATAAGCCTTTGGTCCATTTTTTCTAACATCTAAGGTTAGCCAGCTCCTGGGTATTGTCTCTGGAGTTTCTGCATCTAGGTTTGCTCCATCAGGCTATGGCAGCCATCTTGATGCAGACCCGGAATAGCTACCCAGGGTCAAGTAATAAATATCCTGTGCCGGTATAGAATGATGCAGGGCCGGGGTAACAAGTACCCTGGCCCGGTATAGAATGATGCAGGGCCGGGGTAACAAGTACCCTGGCCCGGTATGATGAATCATTAATGTTTATTGCTTAAACAAAGCAATATGTTCATCACAATAGGACCCGGTCTTGTCTATTGTGTCTAAGGGAGGCATGCCTGTGGTACTGGTCACTTGTGGTGTCCGGTCAAGTCCACCACAAATCATATCACTCTTCGCGGTTCTAATGTTTTCAACAAAACTGTTTCTCAAGCGCAATTATTTATAGATGAAGAGTGGTTTTTGAGCGTCCCGTCGTTGTTGTTTTAAAGCATTTTAAGGCTTACTATGACAAAATTACTGTGGAGTTCACCAATATTGTGTGAGAATGGCAAGTAGAGAAATATTAGGGGAAACTCATTGACGTCATCTCCAATCAGTAAGGGCAAATCGGTACGTAATCTGTAGATGCACATGTAGCATTAGTACCACTGTAGCCTTCAAATTGATGAGACAAGCAGATTTTCATATTACGCTTTGTTTAGCCGTTGTTGGCAATTGACACCAGAAACACAGAGCATGTATGTAGAGATCATGTTAAACAGCCTTTTTCATAAGGCCTGTACTATCAACATGTTTGATATCAATGTAACTAGTAGCACTTAGTTCTCTACAGACTAAACTATTAAATAGCAATTGTCAGCTTGTTCGCAGGGAACAAGGTTGTGAAGCATTGATTCAAAAAATAAAGGCTACAAGTCTTTGTAACATCAAACTACGCTAACTGAATATAGAGCTATGTCTATGGCTCACTCTCTTTGTCAAACTGGCTTTGACCTCTGTCATGGTGTCTAAGGACAAAAATGTCTCCTCCGTCCAAGTGCCTTTGTGTTGGGTATCTCAGGTAAAAGGGCATGTGAGGTTAGGTTCTAGGGTAGGATTGGAGGAGGTACGGCTGGGAGAGGGAGACTAGGTAAGGCACTGACTCTAAGTTTAGGCAGTACCAAGTGCAGTGGTGGTGGCTGGAAGAGGTACAGAGCTTGTGAATGCAGGGAACCCATCTACGTTGAGGGGTTGTGGTGTTACCCTTTTAAGGTCATGGGGGTCAGAGCCACAATAGTATCTTCGATCCAAGCAGCCATTTCCTCTTCACTTAACTCATCATGTGATCGTGCACAGGTACCCTGTGTAGTAAATCCCCCAACCATGTCAATCTTCAGAGACAATTCTTCCTTTCCAAGAATTAAGTTGAAAGGTGGTTAACTAACTCTCTAGTTCTTAGCTTAAAAATGCTCTAAGCATATTCAAAAAAAGTTATTGTTTTCGTTGAGTATTTTGTTGGAGTGGGAAATAGATTACTGTCTACTTCTAAGCTCTCAGGCTTTACTGATTCACTTCCTGCTGGCCCAGTATAGGTGTAGATATAGGTGTAAACAGGGTCGGTATAGGTGTACACAGGGTCGGTATAAGCATAAATATTGTTGCCGTCCACTCGGTTAGTAGTTACTAGCCATTCTGGCCATCTAATGGCTATTATAGTGATGCCAAAATGTGATGCTTTGTGTGCGCAGAGGGTATGTACACTAAAATCTACCACACAGTCAAGTATCTAGTTCTATAAATACCTTCAGCTTGTGTTTTTCCTTTGGCTTGTAACTCTTTTACTTCCTTCCTGCTGTCTGCTATCTTTTGGTTTAGCTCTGTAAGTGTGATATATAGTGAAGTACAGAAATAATAATATCTGGTGTTGGAGATATTAAGGAGTGCTGAATTGTGAGGAGACTGTATTAAGCTTCCTGTAAGCCTTACCCAGAAGGCTATTTAACATGGTCTCTACTCTGCAATTCTTGTGTCAGTTGAGAAAAACAATTAATAAAACATTATGTGAAAATTCCTTTGTCTCATCAGTGGGAAAATCATATTGATATTTAAGCCTTTCTTTAACTACATTGATCACCTATAAGTAATGTATACTAGTCACTAGTAGTACTCAACACAAGGAGTGAATGATTCCTTTGTTAGATGACAAGCTAATAGCTAAACAGTGTATCATTTACACATAAACAAAATAAACATTGATGATGTTTCGTAAAAATTGCAAAAGTTTGACTGTATTTTACTTTGAAATAGAGCCAAAGTTAACAATTGGTTAAATAAACTACCTTCAGCTTGTCGTTTTCTCTCCTCATCCAATTGATTAACTCTATTAACGAGCTGTTCCAACTGTGTCTTTGTTTGCTGTTGAACTAAAAAATATTGTGTTAAATGGTATTTGTGTCTAGCGATTTAGGATTGGGTTAATGAATGTGTCCAAAGGTTTTATACAGTATTTTGTGTAGCAGACTTTAAAAAAATTAATGATGCGAATAATTTCTTTGTAAGCAATAACTCTGCAAAATGATTTCATTTCAATCCACAAAGAAGGTTTTTCACATTTGAAAAACTGTTAAATGACAGTCTATCAACTGATATAAATTATTGAAATTATAATATATCTTTGAATAGCATTTTATAGCAACTGCAAATAGGTTAGACTTTTGGAAAAATAAATATTTGTGTTGTGAAATGTAACTTTGTAGGAAATGTTCAAACATCACCTACAGCTATACACAGACTTTATGATCACATACAACAAAATACATTACTTCTGAAAATTATGCATATCCATCTAGAAGTTGCCTATGGAGTTTCCAACATAAGTATGTACTTATGACCAAATAGTAACCCTTTTTATTCTTTGTTTGAACATACTTTGTGATTGAACTGTTTCTGCATTCTCCAACAATTATGTACATTATGTTTTTGTGTCTAACATATTATGATATATGTATCTAACATATTATGATATATGTGTCTAACATATTATGATATATGTATAGAGTGTGTAATGATAATGTAGACATGAAATGTGAATGTCCCTGATATAAATATATTTATTGTCTTCTTTGTTTGTAATTCTTTTCCGCAAATGTTGACTGCTGTTACATAAGAGTGCTTGATGAAGGTTTTCAGAACTTCAGTATATTGTAATAGATTTGAGTCCTCTATTACTGACACAACGTATTCCTCTCCTCTCTCTCCTCTCACTTCTAGTTCAATCTCAACAGACGCTACCAACTGCACAGGGTCCTCGACCCAAACGTATTACTAGTGTTTCTATCAATTAATATACTTTATTGCTACACAAATAAAAGGGTGCTAACTACTATAAAAACTGTCTGCTCAAGGCACAGCAGCTCTTTATATAGAGTAAAAAGAACAGTTGCGTTACCTTATAAGGCACGACAAATAATAACCTACAATACAAGGAAAATGCCAATCATAACACATAATACGAAATACAATAACAAGATACGCCAATCAAGTAGAGAGCACATGGTAGTTTGGGGTTGGGCTCTAGTTCCTGCTCTTTTCTGTCAGCACAAACTTTCCATTCCTTATAAGGGCGTGCAACATCCTAGGCTGTGCTCCTGAGAGAGGGAAGGCTCCGGTCTCCATTCTGCAAAGGCTATTCACTTCAGGGAGGCACAGGCTCTCGTAATCACTGTGGTTGAACCCCGGGTCGGGGTCCTGACCCGGGGTAGGCTCGGGGTAGGTTCGGGGTAGCTTCCATTCATTTGTACAGGGGGATACCGACCCGGGGTAGCCGGTATCCCTTTTCAGGGGGACTTGAGTAGCTACGGGGGAGGGAGGGCTCTAGCAGGGTGGTAACTCATGCCAAAGGCACCAGGGGCGTAAGGGGGGGGGGGGTGGATAGAGGGGGGGGGCCTGACACCACTTACTCACCATGCAAATCTCCCACAACATTTACAAAAACAATGGTATGAGCAAATGCTTGAAAGATCACCTTTGTTATTAAAAGTTATTGGATTAATGAAAATTTAAGTCAGCATTACCTCATTTCCACTAGATTATTCACAGTGTAAAGATTTTCAGCATGTTTAAATTGTCTGTGTACTGTATTAAGGCAAAGGTTTGACCTGGACTCATGTGAGACTCAACCCCAACTAACCTTGCAGACGAAATGGCAGGTTTTTACCATACTCGATAGAAGCTTGTGGCCTGACCGAACTCCATAGGGTGTTATGGGGACTAGAAGGATGTTGAGGGGGGGGGGGGAGCATTTTTTGTTGTTGTTTAGTGTCAGGAGGAAGTGAAACGGGCTAGTTTCAGGAATGTGTCAAGTAAATTGACTGTTGGGAAAAGGGGCTGGGTTGTGCCCCAGCTGGTGTTTGCATGACTCTTGGTGTATCTATTCATCTGCAATGTAAAACCCCCTTGTTCTTTGATGTTGGGTGCAGCTGAAAGGATAATCAATTAGCTGTCGGTGTTAGTAGACAATATATTGACATCTCCTGTAGGACTGGTGTGGCAAAAATATTGAACACAATACTGGTGCACATTTGTGGAAAAGGTTTGGTGGTTAACGCCTCTAGACAGACACAGGGGAAGGCTGTTATTGCAAGCTCTAGACCGGAAGTTTTCTTTTATAGAGTTTTGAAAAGTGGGAGACACTCATCTGCATGTGACCTATTCACGGATCGATTAATTGAGTGGGAGGTTGTGTTCATTATGCACCAAACGGGGAAGATCGGAGCAAGGAGGCAAAACCGGACACTAATGATAAGGACATGAGGGGGATGAAATCATTTTAATCAGATGGCGGGATGAAGGGTTTGGGCATCACTCCTCATTTGATGTTCAGCCAGTGGCGGTATGAGTTGTGATGTAGAACTTATTTTATTTACAACAGGGAGTGTATTACCACTTATTGTAACAGTATTTAGTGCCAAAGTACTGTTAGGGTTCGAGCATTGAGGCACCTGTGGAAGGGCACCGTATTTGTCTCTTTATCTTCCCTAGTGGTCAGGTAGAGTCGTACCTTGTGCTAGTCAGGGGGAGTAGGGATCTCAGTTGGAAGACTTGTGATGTCAGGTTCTAGGGTAGGTTAGGAGGATGTGGGAGAAGGAGACTGGGTAAGGCACTGACTTGAAGTTTAGGCAGTACCAAGCGAAGTGGTGCACGTGGTGGAAGAGGTACAGAGCTTGTGGGTGCTAGGAACCCATCTATGTTGAGGGGTTGTGGTGTTACCCTTCTTAAGGTTAGGGGGTCAGAGCCACAATAGTGTCTTCGATTCAAGCGGTCATTTCCTCTTCAATTAACCCACCCTGTGATGATGCACCGGTACCCTGTCTAGTAAACCCCCACACCATCTCAATCTTCAGAGGCAATTCTACCTCTCCAGGAATTAACTCAAATGGTCATTACCTAACTCTCTTGTTAATTGCTCGGGAATGCTTTAAGATAATTCGAAAACGCTTACAGTGTTCGATGGGTATGCTGTTGGAGTTGGAAATAGATTAATAATGATGTTAGATATTCCATACACTTCAGCATCACAACAATACTTATATAAAAAGTAATAAAAGTGTCTATAAATGGTTATTTATATGAAGAGTAAAAACTTGCCTATTTACACTGGGAAGTGTTGCAGCAGGTAAATAAATGTTCACACACTACTTCACTACAAATAGTTTACTTCTGCTGATTGAAATGAACATCCTACAAGTTGATGCTGCAGGTTCTGGTTGAGAACCAACTACATGAAGAAGCTCCAAATGCCTACTGCTTCCCTGGCTCAGTTCCAGCCAGCAATTCCCATCGGTAACATGGTGGTACTTGCTCCATCTAGCCCCTAATGCCCAAGTTTGATGTTGCCATCAACAATGACCCTGGCTGCAAACTGAGGGAGATTTATGGGGGCCTTTGCGATCCAGGTAACAGTGAAATACGCTGGTAGCTTTGACAAATAAGAATGAAAATGCTGAAATGATAGATATTTAGCAATGGTAAAAAAAATGTTGTTGACACTATATCCACATGATTGATCATAATAAACTACAATAATTATTATTAACAAACCAATAATGATGTAACAATTCTGTGAGTTAGTTCTGTCACATATTGATAACAATGATGACAATTATCATAATACAAAGATTACCATATTAATAATTATTATTATTGTTAACTGTATCTAACCATTGGTAGAACGTGACTTGTGTCAATAATTATTAGCTATATAGAATTCATGATGCATACCCATCTGCTATTGCTCCCCATGTAGTATATTGGTAGGGACTAGCATGCCCATTCCATATACCATTGCATCATTTGTCAATCTGACACAGTTGGTATCCCTTCATTATATTGAGCCGCTGTACAGGAGTGCGAGGTACCTTCTGCCAGGTGGTGTAATGTTATAGCTAATCTTGTCTAGGGCTGATTAGCCGCCTCATAACAGGGATAACAAAACTCAATAAATCGTCAAATGTTGAGCATAGACTCTTGTCGTAGCCGGTGACTCGTTAAGTGGGTGAACCCACCTCCTTCAACTTTGAGTTCTCCTGTTGTTGATAACAAAAAACTGCTGCTGTTGAAAGAACAGCTGCTTCGGCTTGCACTTGCTCATTGTCCATGTTGAAGATCAAGAAAGAAATAGGCAAGGTAAAAAAAAACCATTGCTATAGCTAGCTTGATCAAACACTACATCAGTAGTCCAACCAAGCTTGTGTTCCATGCCATTAATTGCCAGATGGCTCTGTGTACAGAAGGCAAGCTCCAGTGGCAAGGGTGACAGAAACTGAGACTCAATACTGGCACTGGTTTACTTTCCTGCACCTTTCAGATATGCTCTGATGAACTGTGGTGGATACTGAGATTTGCAACTAATAAAGTTCTAGGACCAAAATACCAAAAGAGTTTAACTACCGAACGCGACAGAGTTAAATGAAATGATGTTGAGACAAGGGAGATAACTCCTAAGGATTGTCAGTTATTTGAGCTTTATCATAGAGTACTGTGTATGCAAGGCACAACATATATATGAAGTGAAGGGGGGGGGGGGATATACAGAGTGGAAAGTTGGCATACAAATATATATGAACCGGGGGTGTACATAGAGGGAAAAAGAAGGAGGCTATCTGTTACTATTTTATTTAAATCAACCCAAATATATTTATTACATATATGCATTTCTGTACGCATCATTTTACTTTTTAAAATACTCTAGTAGTAGGTTTTGTTTCATCAAAAAATTCTTCTCTTGTATTTTAAACAAACTATCAGCGCTGATAACAATCATTGAGCATTCCCATCAACAGCTGTCAACAGGTGTCTGTACATATCTTACATATATAACCAAAACCTATTATGTTATATTGTAATAGATTTGCGTCCTCTATTAACTGCCACAACGGATTCTCCTCTCTCTCTCTTCCACTCCTTTCTCTCTTTCTCCAACGACGCTAACAACTCATGAGTCCTCGACTCAAACGTAGTAGAAGTGTGTTTCTCAGAATAGATAGTTTATTACATTCACAAATAAAAGGGGTGCTTATACTATAAAAACTCTACAACAACTGCCTGCCCAAGGCACAGCAGCTCTATTTATAGAGAAAAAGGTGCCACTTCATTACCTTATTAGGCACAACGAATGACAATACAGGGAACAAGACAATTGCCAATGGTAATACATAATACAATACATAACAAATAAACAGTCCAATCACGTAGCAAAGCACATGGTGTTTTGCCCTGAGCACTTGTTGCCGCTCTCTTTGGTAGCTGGTAACTTTCCAGTCCTTATAAGGGTAGACCATATCCTATCCTGTGATCCTGGGAGAAGGAACGCTCCGATTCCGATTCTGTAAAGTGCATTGCGTTCAGGAGGCCTCAAGCTATCTGAATCGATGTAGCTGGATCCCGGATCGGGGTCTGGGGTCCGGGGTGGTTCGGGGTAGCTAATTTTGCTATATATAGGGGGATAGTGTTTTGAGACAACCGGTATCCATTTTCCAGGGGATTCGGAGTAACCCCAGGGGGGGGTAGGGTTCTGGTGGGGTAAGAACTTATGACTAAGGGCACCAGGGGTGTAAGGGGGGGGGGGTTTGGGGGGGGGTTAGCACTATTTATCACACAAATCTCCCACATACTCCGCTTCATTAGCGACGGAGTCTCTAATTAAAATATATATATAGACAAGAATAACTGAGGGGTATGGGAGGATGGAAGAGTTGTCTCTTACTCGTTTTCTCTCTCATTCTTGGGCGGCGACTGGGGAGACAAAGATGGGTTGCCCGGGATGACCTTTTTCAGGGTGGTCCACCTGTTCCGAGCCATGGTAGATTCGGAGTCACTCTCTGAAGTTTGGAGTGGCTTGGGGGGGGGGTCTTTGATACATTGACTGTAGCTACGCTAGAGAGGGGGTGTCAAGCTGGGGGTAGTGTTGGTTGTTAGTAAGTGGTTGGGGGGTAGAGGAAGAGGGGGAAACTCGTCTAGGGTGAGTAAGGGGGGTGACGATTCGTTAGGGGTTAGGGCCAGGGGATCGCAAGCAGTAAAAGGTTCTAAAACCCAGTCGTGGTGAGCAGTTAACTCATTATCTTGGCTGCTAGTAGCGACTTCTACTGGGGGGTTGGTAGGCAACAGCACCTCTTCTTGGTTACTGGGGGGAGGTTGACACGCAACTAAGCCGGCCTCGAGGAGTAAATCATTATCCTCTGGCTCTAGTTGTAAGGAAAGTTTGTCGTTGCGGGCCGTCATTGTCTGTAGGTGGTTAACCAGCAACTGCAGCAAGTAAGCGGGTTGCTCGGTAGTGGATTTAGATTGCAGAGGAGCTGCACTTTCTTGACTGTCTGACTCCACATCATCCCGTTCTACTTCTTGGGAGTGGTTACTCATGGCAGTGGGGAAAGGAGGGGGTGTTTCAGGGGGGCTCTGTAGCCACGGGGTTTCGAACGTGGGTGTTAGGCTGTTCGGAGTAGGTAGAGCAGGTCTTGGCAATTCTTTTAAGTTGAGGCACGGGGGTGTGGGGTCCTCAGTCTTAGTGGTGAAGGCCGTTAATTTGGCTATCAGTCTCATCTTCTCCTGATATTGTTGTTCAAACAATTGCTCCTGCTCACTAGCTACTTGATGGCACCAGGGCTCTCCATAGCGTTGGGGTGGTCCCACGTTACGCCTAGGGCGACCAGTAGGTGCAGGGGCTATGACAGGGGGTGGTGTGACTGGTGGGGGGCAACTCCCACATTCGGGGTCTGGCTCCAATTTCGGCCAGTTTTTGGCCGATTTGTACGAAACTCGCTGGGGGTGTTGAGGGGGGTCTCTGGTAAGGGTTGCTGTAGGCGAGGGGGTGTACGTTCTTCTAGTAGGGGAAGTGGGGGGGATGGCAATGCTGGGAGAAAGCGTGGTGGGATCGGGAGCTCTAGGAGGGGTAGGGGAATGTCTTGAAGGAGAGGGGGGGGGGGGGCTTCTTCTCCTGCGGGGGGCTGCGCCACACATATTGGGACAGCGAGCTGGCTCCATGGCTGCTGGAGCTTGGCAGTAGGGCTCAAAGCAAGCTTTATAGGGTTTGAGGCGGCTACCATTTTGCACCGAACGTTGTCCATGTCGGTCGATTAAGTAGGTGTGGTTGCTGTAGGCCTCTTCGATGATATAGGGCCCAACAAACTTGGGTTGGAGCTTGGGGCTCTCTCCCTTTCTTCGCCTCTTATTCTCTAGCCAGACCTCATCTCCCGGTCGGAATAACGACGGCTCTTCTCCGTCGTCTCCTCTAGTCTGCTTCTGCTCCATTCTCAGTGCCTCGTTGACATCCTCTAGTCTCTCTTGCAGGGCTCGGGCATATTCGTGCACTGGTACGCACTCTAGCAGAGAGGGGTGGTAGGTCAGTTGGTCAGGGAGGCGCAACTCTCTACCCATCATACGAAAGTTGGGCGTTCCACCAGTAGTAGAGTGGGGGGTAGCGCGAAAAGCTCTCATGATTTGGGGAAGGACCAGATCCCATTCTTCAGGGCGTCTCTTCAGGAGGAGAGAACGTAAGGCGTCTCCGAGAACTCTATTGTTCCGCTCCACAACTCCATTGGCCTGAGGGTGGTAGGGGGTAGTGCGGGTCTTGGCCACCCTCCAAATGGTGCATAATTCTCTCATCAGGCTGGACTCAAATTGGGCACCCTGATCGGTATGCATTTGCTCGGGTAGACCGAAATAGCTAAACACACGCTCGTCTAAGGCGGTGGCCACTACTGGGGCTGTAGCGTCTGGGAGGGGAGGGTGTCCTGCCAGCGGGTAAAATGATCCGTTAAGACCAAAATCCACTTGTTACCACGCTGGGTCTCAGGAAGGGGACCAACTAGATCTACCGCTAGTTTTTGCCAAGGCCGGCCGGCATACATGCGTTGTCGTGCGGGGTTGGGTTTGGTACCCCCATGTTTAGCACGCTCGCACGACCGCTCGCCGTACATCGGCTGTCATGCCCGGCCAGTACCAGGTGAGATTCAACCTCTTGAGTGTTCGTTGAATACCTTGGTTGGCCATGACGTGGGTCTCCCACACGACTTTTCCACGCAGACTGGGGGGGCACATGGCGCACCAGTTAGACCGGGTTTGGCCGGCATGGTGTATCTCCAGTACACCATCCAGGCGGATTTGCATGGAATTTCTCCTCTTCTCCAATTGGCGCAACTCATTGCTGCCAAGCTCAAGCTGTTGGGGGTCTACGGGGGTATTATTTTGGATAGCTTCATACACGACAGCTACGGGGTGACGGCCGGTCTTTTGAGCTTCCATCAGATCTGTATCAGGGGGTGGTGGATGTGGACGGGTAATGGCAACTACCCGGGGGTCTGAGGGAGGGGAGGGAGTAGACAAGGGCTGGGAAGGGTAGGGGAGGGGTTTGGGAAGGTCTGTATCACCTCGTCTTTGGTGGGGCCACCATCTCTACTCTCAATGTGGGTACACTGCTTACAATCAGAGGGGCAACGCCTACTCAGTCCGTCTGCGTTCCCGTGCAAATGTCCACTGCGGTGCTCTATGGTGAACTTAAAGGGATAGTCAACAGAGAAAGCCAAAAATGACATTTTTTGATGCTAGTTTATTTGATATTGGAATGGTTAGGTAGCACTAATTTAATACATAAGCTACCAAAAGACAGTGATTTTCCCAATAGGGGACCAAATTTTATTGTAAAACTTTCCAAAAGTATAAAAATAGCAGTATAAAACTGTCAAGTTTGCACAAATCTACTTTGAATTTCGCGCTGTTAGAAATATCGCCAAAGACTCGTTACATTGTTGTCTATAACGAGGGTACACCCCGCACAGACATAGCGTGCATTCAACTTGTCTGACTTTAGTAAACCACCACTGCTGGAGCCCGACTGTGAGTGACCCCCTAATATGACGGGACCGGCTTGCACGCCTCGTCATTATTACACAGATACTTATCAGCATTGTGGCTATTTCACATTAGGCTATATCAGTGATCAGTGATGACAATAATTATCACGGACAACTTCTCCTATCATCGATCATTATTAATAATAATAATAAGCACTATTATTGCATATCTATTGGTATTATGTATGATGTTGTTATGATTATGAAATACAAATATCAAAAATATTATTAGCATTTTTTTATTTAGTAATATTATTATAAGAATAATACTACTAAAATACTAAATATTATTATTAATTATAATTTTATAAAAGTAACTGGCAAAAAAATTAATTATTACGGTTTCAGCAATGAATGGCCCCTAATAACTAAAAATATTTAATATTTCAATGTTTTTTTAGTAGTCCACAGAGCAAAAATACGTGAATTGGGGAAACTAAGGGTGTAACAACACTGGAAAATGATAGCTTGACAATTATGACAATTCAATCATATAAGGATATGAATGCGTTTGGGGTGTACGCCAATCCCGGTGACGAACCAAAGAATGTATTGCCGATATCCAAAATGCGATTTCGCATTTTCCCTTAAATCTCGCAAACTAAAATGTTAAAAACAACAAAGATACTCCCATATTTATTGTTACTGCTATTCAAAGTTTGTATCAAAATTTAGTTTTCTCTGTTGACTATCCCTTTAAACTCTGAGAGGGCTTCCAGCCATCTGGCTACTTGGCTCGAAGGTTCCTTTCGCTTGCAGAGCCACATGAGGGAGGCATGGTCGGTACGGACTCTAAAGGTTTGTCCGTAGAGATAGGGCTTGAAGTGTTTCACCGCCTTAACTACGGCTAACAACTCCTTGCGAGTGACACAGTAGTTTTGCTCTGGGGGGCTCAGAGTTTTACTGTAGTACGCTATCACTCGTTCTTGATTGTTCTGGATCTGGGACAGGACGGCGCCAACACCGTCGTCACTGGCGTCGGTGTCTAGGATATAGGGACTGTTGGCATCGGGGTAGCCTAGAATGGGGGCGGAGACCAGTCCTGCTTTGAGCAGCACAAACGCTTCTGCCTGAGGTTGGGCCCACTCCCAGGGGGTATCTTTACAAGTGAGTCTGGTCAGGGGCTTGGCTACGGTAGAGAACCGTGGGAGGTACTGGCGGTAATAACCTACAGTTCCTAGGAACGCTTGTAGTTCTTTAAGACAAGTAGGGGGGGGGGGGGGCTAATCACGTACTGCAGCGATCTTTTCTGGATCAGTGGAGACACCTCGCTCACTGACAACGTGGCCTAGGTAGCGGACTTGAGATTGGAGCAGCTCACACTTGCTGGGCTTCAGTTTTAAACCAGCCGCTTGGAGATGCTGGAGCACTTCGGACAGTCGGTGGAGATGGGTGGGGAAGTCGGGGCCTATGACGATGATGTCATCTAAGTAAAGGAGGAGTGACTTCCAGTGGAGGCCGTGTAGCACCCTCTCCATGAGTCTCTGGAAAGTGGCGGGTGCGGAAGTTAATCCGAAAGGGAGGACTTTCCATTTATATAGGCCGGAACGGGTGGAGAAAGCGAATTTGTCTCTGGCATCTGCGTCCCGGGGGACCTGCCAGTATCCGCTCACTAGGTCTAGGGTGCTGAAGTAGCGGCTACCCGACAAAGCGTCCAGGCTCTCATCTATACGGGGCAAGGGGTAGGCGTCTTGTTGGGTCACTGCATTCAACCGCCTATAGTCTATGCAAAACCTCCACGAACCGTCTTTCTTTTTGACGAGTACCACGGGAGAACTCCAGGCACCATTGCTGGGTTCGATCAACCCTCTCTCTAGCAGTTTGGACACCTGCTCCTCGGCTTCTCGCTCCTTGTGGGGTCCTAATCTGTGGGGGTGTTGTTTTATGGGCTAGGCTCCGGGCTTCAGGGGGATGCTATGTGCCACGAGGTCGGTACGACCCATGTCGTGATCTCCTTTACTGAACACCTTCATCGTAGGAGTGTAAAAACTGGGCCAGCTGGAACGCTTCACTGGGGGTGTGGCAGTTGTCCAGGGCTTCAGTGTATAGTGCCTGCAAGTGCTCGGGGGCGGGGGAGGGAAGGAAGGTGGGGGGAACGGAAGTAAGGGGGTTCTCCGTCAATTGCAACTCTACGTCACTGGCCTGTACACCTGTATACCGACCTATAGTCTTTCCCGCTTTCAAATTTAACGGCTGGCTAGTGAGGTTAAGGCATCTAACGAGCAGGTGGTGTTTGGTATCAGGGGAGTTGAGACTGGCGGCGAGGGGCGGGAGTCTGGGGTATCTTCTACTATACCGAGGGGGAGGTGTGAGGGGTTGGTAACTTTACAAAGTACCGTCGCCTCGGTAAGAAAGGGCATGCCTAGGATGGCGTATTTGTTAATCTGTCCGACTACGAACGTAGCATCCATCTTTATGTCTCGCAGTCGAAGGGGCAGATGTAGGGTACCAAAGAAGGGGATATGGGATCCGTCCGCCAAAATGCCGTGGGTGTTGCTCTCTTGAAGGGCATCCCGGGTGGTAGGAGACAGCCGGTTGAACAGGTGCTGTGATAGCAAATTGGTGGTACATCCGGTATCAATGAGTATAGACACCGGCTTGCCTTCAATTCGACCGGGCAAGAAATAACTTGCCTTGTAGGGGCGTTCTGGCGGGGAGTAAAGAATATCAGTGGGTCTGACGGCTGATGGTCGGGGGGGGGGGGGGGGGGTAGGGGGTTGTCTCTCCCGAGGGCGGGAGGGGCGTATTTGGGTTGGGGGAGTAGGGGGTCTTTTTGGGTGAATCCCTCGGCTCAGAGATTGAGCTGGTTCAGAGGGGTAATATAATTTGTGTCCATGACTAACTGGGTGTTGCTGACGAGACGGGCGGGGAAGGTCAGCACACAGGGGGGCCGGGGGGTGATATGGTTGGTTGCTATCCCAGACAGGCGGGGCAGACGGGTAGTAGTCTGTATCTTCCAGCTCTTGTAATGGCGCCTACCGGTTGGCAGTAGGTAGCTGCCAGGGCTCTGAGGTTGGCACAGGATACCGTCTCTCTGGATGGGGAGGGGGGATCTGAGTCACAGGGTTATGTCGCTCTAGTCTTTCTATTGCCTTCCTATAATTCCGAGGGGCCCGGGGGGAAGTTAGGAACCGGTCTCCCTGCTCTGGGCGGCGCCCGTTTTTTGACGGTTGGTTAGGAAGGGGGGGTAGGAGACGGCCAGGGTTTGACAGGACAACTCCTCTGTAAGTGACCAATGGCGCCACACCCCCAACACTGAGGGGGGAGAGGTGTGACGGGGGGGGGGGGGGGGTAGGAGGGGTGGGGGACGGCCAGTTGGGGGGTTGGTTGCTGCTTCAGTCTCTGGAGTTCTTCCGACTGGAGCTTGAGGGCGTCGGTGAGCAACTGCATGTTTTGCATCAGAACAGCAAGGGTGTCTGGGGACGGGGTAGCTGTCTGGTGGACTTGACTGAGTGGGGGGTTGGCTGGGGTTCTGCCACTGAGTGGTTTTAACATGTCGTCTTCCTCCTCCACTACTCTGACTCGGGAAGGTTTGTCTTCCAATCCTGTCTTGATTTGGAGAAATTCACTGCCTGCTCTGACTGCTTCCTCGACAGTGTGGGGTTGCACGACTAGTAAATGTCGTTGAAGCTACGCATTGCCTATTGTGCTAGCAAAGGTTTCCAGTACCATTCGGTCAACTCCTCGGGGGGGCAGGTCATCATAAGTAACACGGACCAGTTTTTCAACTTCATTAGCGTGTTGTTGCAACGATGTTTTGGGGGAACGACGCAGTGTAATCAACTGGGCTTGTGCCTCCTTGGGGGTAAGTCCAAACCATGCACGTAGGGCAGCAAAGATACCTTCTACATAGGGAGGGCGACCACACTCAAGGGCGTCGTCTCTCAGTGCCTCTCGTAAGTGTAGTAGGGCAGTAGCTTGGCCCCAATCATTTGCATCGGCTACTTCAGTAAATCGAGTGATAAAATATTCCACATCGGCCGTGCCATCGTATTTGGGGGTTTTGAAGGGGGTTAGGGTGTGTCTCTGGGGGGGTTGCACCAATCTTCGTAAGGCGTACGTCAACTCATCTAAGGCTACTGTTGGTTGAGCCATAACAGGATTTCGGCCAGCGCTTCTTGCTCTCAGGGTTGCCATTTTTGTTTACTGGCGAGCTATGGGGTATAAATGATTGCTTGTAACAGAAATTCAGTATCCCGGGATCCCGGATCGGGGTGGGTGGATCCCGAATCGGGGTGGGTGGATCCCGAATCGGGCTGGGTGGATCCCGAATCGGGCTGGGTGGATCCTGAATCGGGGTGGGTGGATCCCGAATTGGGGTAGCTTTGGGGGTAAAGGGGGGATGGGGGTATACAAGGTAGACAGGGTATATTGGGTCGAAATAAGTTCAGGGTAAGGGGGGATGGAGGTATACAGGATAGACAGGGTATACCGGCACTGTATAGCTTTGGGGTAAGGGGGAATGGCAGTAGACAGGGTATACAGGGTCAAGGTAACTTCGGGGTGAGGGGAAAATGGCGGTAAGCAGGGTGAACAGGCTTGGTGTAGTTCCTAGCTCTTCTTTCTACTTTATTTTCTCGCAATCTTCTTATCTTCTCACCTTATTTTCTTTCTTCTCTCTCTCTCTATCCGTTGTGTCCTTGTTCTTCAGATATCCCACCGCTGCCACCAATGTAATAGATTTGCGTCCTCTATTAACTGCCACAACGGATTCTCCTCTCTCTCTCTTCCACTCCTTTCTCTCTTTCTCCAACGACGCTAACAACTCATGAGTCCTCGACTCAAACGTAGTAGAAGTGTGTTTCTCAGTATAGGTACTTCATTACATTCACAAATAAAAGGGGTGCTTATACTATAACAACTCTACAACAACTGCCTGCCCAAGGCACAGCAGCTCTATTTATAGAGAAAAAGGTGCCACTTCATTACCTTATTAGGCACAACGAATGACAATACAGGGTACAGGCAATTGCCAATGGTAATACATGATACAATACATAACAAATAAACAGTACAATCACGTAGCAAAGCACATGGTGTTTTGCCCTGAGCACTTGTTGCCGCTCTTTTTGGTAGCTGGTAACTTTCCAGTCCTTATAAGGGTAGACCATATCCTATCCTGTGAACCTGGGAGAAGGAACGCTCCGATTCCGATTCTGCAAAGTGTATCGCGTTCAGGAGGCCTCAGGGTATCTGAATCAATGTAGCTGGATCCCGGATCGGGGTCCGGGGTGGTTCGGTTTAAGTTCGGGGTAGCTAATTTTGCTATATAGGGAGATAGTGTTTTGAGACAACCGGTATCCATTTTCCAGGGGATTCGGAGTAACCCCGGGGGGGGGGGGGGGGGGGGGGGGGTAGGGTTCTGGTGGGGTAAGGACTTATGACTAAGGGCACAAGGGGTGTAAGGGGGGGGGGGGGTTTGGGGGGGGGGGTTAGCACTATCTATCACACAAATCTCCCACAATATATATGTTGTGCCTCTATAATGTGTATTTATATTATGTACACTTCTGTTACCCACAAGTCTAATATGTATATAGATACTTTATGTATATGTTTAATACAGCTATACGTATTGCATATAAACTCACCACATACATTTGTAATATTTATATCTAGGTTATGTAATATGTATATATATAGTTTATGAATGCAATTATCATGTGTATACATATTACATGTAAGCATACAATATATATTCATGTAATACCAATAAATATAATATATATACAGCTAATGTTAATGCATCAGACATATATACAGCATATATGTACATATCTATCTGTGATATTTCTATTACGTCTATGTAACTAATTATAACAATTATTTAACTATTACCTGCATGATTTTGTGCAATAAACAAGTAGTGCATGTCTGGTGGTGTTATATCCACTACTGATTGGTTCTTGTTGTTCTTTAAACTCAGTAGTTCTCTCTGTTGATCTGGTGCTACTGATGTTAGCATGAGTTGGAATGTGTCTGTCTTCTTGTGTTTCACTGCATCGTGTAGTGCTGTGTCTCCCAAACTATCTTGTATCTTGAGTATGTCTAGTCTCTGTTGTTGTGTGAGATGGTCTAGTAAGTACCTTACTACAGCTGTACTACCATGGAGTGCAGCCCAGTGTAGAGGTGTGCTACTACTAACGCTTGTTGTCTTTAATACTTCAAAGACCTGGTTGGATGTAAAACCCTCCAACAAACATCTCACTGTGTCTATGTCATTGAGGGCAGAGGCCTGATGTAGACAATTCCATGAAGACTTGTCTCCTCTCACATCCTTAATTAGACTCAACCTACACTCTACTGTAACTGCCTCTAACATACTTCTTATTCCTCCATCCTCATCAATGTATCCCTTCACTGCTCTCTTCTGCTCCTTACTGTATACAGGCATTATTCTACAACACAATTACTTCTATATAACTCACTAACTCTAGGTATTGGGAAACTGTTTATTTATACCTAACAAACAAGTCATTTCATTTCCCATCACTTACATGTATATCTAATGATCTGTTTGTAAGCGCATGACCAGGTAAAATAAACCAAAGGAATGGTTGAAACCTGTGAGTAACCTATTCAACCAATCAAATACCAATAAAAGACAGACTGACCAATCACACGGACTGCCAATGAATACACACCTACAGTGTGCATACATACTTACATGTATATAACTTGCCTGTCTCCAACTAGATCAAATTATTATCATTTTAACTATCAGCTTTCAATAGTGCAAGGTGTGAAAACTCCAGAGGAGCAGATTTTACATCGATTGATTCAGGTGTATACCCAAAAATTACCTGTATCTCAATGAATGAATAATGCAATTAAAACAGCACTGGAAAGAGCAACTTTTATAATACAAATGGTTTTCCGTTTTGCGTTTGGATATATATTACTTCCAGATGTCTGTCATATATTACCACAGCTCCACCCAGTGCTGTGACTATGTAACTACCTTGTATAATTACTTACCTAAGGATGTAACTCTAACATATATCTGCCATCACTGGAGCAAAGTATAAATAACAAGTATTATAGAGTTATGATGTATTTGTGTAAATGTGTGCTATTTTCTCAAAGCCCCCACCGCCCCCTCCCACTTTGCCCCTTCACTAACCCTCTGTCTACGTTCTTATCTTCCTACTCCACCTCATATCTTCCAATCCCGTAACCCCTTGAACACTTCCACTGGGATAAATCACTGATAAATTAATAGTTGTCTCCCATGAGTAAAACTTGATATCCAATAATTTACACCTATCATAGTGGCAGTGAAACTGTAGTCTTTTCTGTTCCATTCAATGATGCTATCATAACATTCCTGTTTGAAAAAATTCACAAAAGCAAAGGGGGTTGGCTGACACACCAAAAAGACGAACTCGGCACTGGAAAGTTTAAAAATCATTCTGAGATTATCCATGCCACAAAATGCATATGGAAAGCAGTCAAATCCACTCTAATCTCGGTTCATACTAGAACAATCTTTCTTAAATAAATTGATCACGTTGGAGTTGGGCCCTTTTTTGGCCGATGGTCGCCTGCACAGTCGGATACATACAGTTGCGAAACAGAAGTGGTTACCAAGGAAACAAGATCCTAACAATTAGTGTCAATCACATAACTTACCATGAAAAATGAATGATGTGGTATGAAATAAACATTGTTTTACCATACAAATACCACTAATATCTTGCACTCTTTTACAAAATTATGTGCTAAAGAGCCTATTTAACACACCCAATAGCCATTTACATAATTTTTGGTAGCTAATATAAAAGATTAGCTACTTTGAACAGGGCTAATTGTCATTTTCAGTATGAGCACTATGAATAATAGGTGTTTTTGGCTACCCTATTAGTTTGCAAAATTATTTCCTTTTACTAGCAAGCAAGACTCTTGGAATGATATTTAAATGGAGAGTTCGTTGCTAATGAAATTGTTCGAGAGAATGATTTCAACTTATAGAGGTCTTTTTCATCAAAAATGCAAAGTTTTGTGAAGAATTGACTTGAGATGTGATTATTGTTTCTTAGGGTGCCGATATAAACTAAAAATTTGTATGACCTTGTAGCTTAAGAGGTTTTCTTGAATAATTTGTAATCACTGAAAACTCAAAAGCCATGCCAGTTTCTTCAGATAAATTTTTAGTAGGCTTTACAAAATTTCTCCATTGTAGCTTATATAAAAAATGGGCTCCGCTTCTTTATTTAGGACCTCAAATTCACATTTATATAAGCTGCATGCTTCGCATGACTGTGTATACGACTGTGGTTGAGTGTACACAAGAAGAAAAACATCGGCCGAAAAAGCATTTGCTCTTTGATGAAAGAGGTCGATAAATTTTGTTTTTCAGTATAGCCACAGCATTCCAAATGATATAGTTGTCTCCACAATTATTCACCATGTCTATGGTTGTTATTAGTAAATGCACTAGCTGTTGCTGAGTTCATATTAATTTTTTCAGATATCTGTTGCTCTGACCAGAATGATTTTCATTTTTTTTAGCTTCACTTTATCTAATCTTTATTTCAATTAGTTTAAATTATTTAAACCTATGCTCATCAATGAGTGATCAACCATGTTGAAATAAGAATGGTAATACATATTATTATTTCTCAGTGAGTTTTAATAAGTAACAATTATTATTATTTGGTTATTGCTGGGAGATCTGATGATTTTTTATTATTTAATCATCATTACTTGTGATCACAAGCTAGCTCTCCACTGATTTTGTGTTGTAGTTTCCTTGATAAACTGCTAAAAATTGTTGGTGATTTTGAGCAGCACTCAAATGGCAATAAAGCTGTCCAATATGATAAAAATCGGCCGTTATTGCATTCACACTAGGACGTTATGAAATTGCTCCAACTTTTGCCACCAAATAGTTTTAGTGTGTACGCAGCTTTACATTAATGCTTGTAGGAACATGGTGTTGAGGGAGTTAAAACACTATCGCAGAACTCCTACTCCCTTCCAACCTTGTCTTATATTCTCCAGCACCCTTATCCCATAGTGCAACTTTCATATGGACCTGGGGATCCCCCTTTGCATTATGGATCTGCCAACCCGGGTCAAGGGAGTCTCTATTAACCCTCTACCAGTGATGGTAAGATTAGAAAGGATATCCCAGGGCAGTATCTTGACCGGGCTAGGCAGATACATCTGAAAATGGAAACCTGAGGTCCAGGAGACTAATTACCCACCTATGGATAGCAAATAGAGAGTGCATTTCCTTTGCTTCCGAGGCACAGAAGCAAAGGAACTACAACCGCGTTATAAGCACTGCCAGGTTCCATTCAACTGTGATTGGCTGGAAAAAGAGCAGAAGTCACCAAGCCATGTTATGTGATTGGGTACTATTGTTTGCATGTATTCGAGTTATGTTTTTTCTAGCTGTTCACTGTTTGTATTAATATATGTGATTGGCTCATCCCTCATAAAGGAGTGACTGGTACTAGTTTCACCTATAAAAAGGAACACATCGGAGATGTAGAAGATATTTGGATTTTATGTAGCACACATATCATATTGTGGTAGATTTTGATGCACACTAGCAGTGAACAAGTCGTTTACTCTAGAACCTTGCGAGACAATGCGCTAGACTTTTACCCACAGCGTTCGGTTAACAGCTGTTGGGTGGAAAGTCCTACTGTGCCGGTGGCATAGTGAACAGGGCCGGTAGTGACCCCTGCAGGGTCGGGAGTGACCCCTACCGACCCGGTATAGCTGTACTGGGCCGGCACAAGATGGCCGACATAGATGAGGATCCTCAAAAGTGTGTAGGAGCTTAGTCAAGGTCGAGAACAGGAAGTACCTACCCTTAGATTACCAACTCCATGGACCCAACTCTATATACAGCCTGGGAGCCTTGCAGGACTACTGATTGGACAATAAGAAGAAAGGACTCTGCCCTTAGCCACTTGGCACCTCCCTTAATTAACCATACTGCATTGTTGATTGGCTTGTTATTTATATAATCAATTGTATTGGCTAATCTGCTTCCTGTGTATTGATTGTTATATGTTTGGTGCTTATCATCTCTCTTATAAAAGGAGAACACACTGTGTTACTCTTTTCATTCATTCCTATGTTGCCATGGCATATGCTCTTATATCGCTAAACCCTAGAGGAATCATTACCCTCAGGACTGCTTAGAGAATAAAGCCATTATTACAAACACTACACGGTACTGTTTGTTTGAGCCATGTGCTCTTGCCTTACCGGGTAATTCGGTTACCCTGCACAATTGTCACTGTCGGTCAGCACAGTGTCCCCTCTGGAGAGAGGTAGAATACTCGAGATTAGTGGATATCCGTGGTAACAAACCGGAATCCATTACAATATTGCTAAATGGAATCATGGAATAAAGTATGTTATCTCTAACATCTGTGTAGTGTCTCCGAGTAGTGAACCATTAAAGTTGTTAGCCTCTGCATTCGGAGTAGACCCTGACATGGGGAAGGGAGAGTAGAGTGTGTACAAGAAGTGTACATGGAGAATGAGCCAGTGTATCAATAGTAGAGAGTGGAAATCTACTGCAGTATAATAGTGCATGTCTGGAGTAGTTGATGTAGTGAACCCATAAAAGTCTCTCCGAGTGCAGTGATTTATGGCCACGAAGGCTGCACAAAAAGAATTATTTCCTCTAGGGGTCTGTTGATGCCACTTAACAGAGAACAATTATACACACAACTGTGTTCCTTAACACTTAATAGTGCACACATGGGCAGTCATGGCTGGGGAAATTGTACAAAGGAAAAGTGGAAACCAGGGAGCTCCATTGACCAATCAACACCGAAGATTAAACAGGTTGACTAAAATCAAACTTGTGTTCTTCTCGATGAACCGAGGAAAACCTGGTCATACTGGGTGAAATAAACAGCTTCATTTGTTTTTGGTGTCTGCATCAATGCGTAGGGAGAGGCTCTTAAGCTGCTGTATTATAAACGGCTGTAAACAAAATACAGAAAGTTTTGTAATTCCCCAATTCTGGGGTTGTACACAAAAAGACAAATTAATTGCTGTACCGTTCATGTTTTCACTCTTTGATGAAAGTAGTAAGATAAGAGCATATCTCTGTCATGGTGTCTAAGGACAAAACTATTCTCCCAGCCCCGAGTGCATTTTTGAGCACCAGGTACCATGAGAACCTTACAGGTACCATTTTGTGCACCAGGTTTTTGCTTTTAATTTTGTTTTAATTGTACATGTATGATTAACTAAGTAATTACTGTGGAGGGGTTGTTTATATTAGGGTTTGTATGGTGATTTAGATTGTGGGGTTGAGTATGGTATAAAGATGAAGTGTTGTCATATTTTATAGTTTTATCACATGAGAAAAAAAACATTGTAAATATGCGCCGAACACTTCTACCATTGTTTCCAAAACACTTACAGAAGTATTTACCTAACCTTAGCATTTGCTGACCTGAGGATGGATTTTACACCAAATTTT
Source organism: Cryptosula pallasiana (assembly GCA_945261195.1). Lineage (NCBI taxonomy): Eukaryota > Metazoa > Bryozoa > Gymnolaemata > Cheilostomatida > Cryptosulidae > Cryptosula > Cryptosula pallasiana. The sequence continues at coordinate 46,234,578 of OX183131.1, read as the reverse complement.
CATAGTCTACTTCTGTTGAGTTATCTTTTGAAAAGGTATGCAATCCCAATCAACCTACCTTTTCCAACTAGTTTTTAATATCTACAAGAGTTATCATGGATTTAATAGTTTCAGAATTTGCGTTCTGTGTTTTTATTAACAACTCTACCTCATTGTCTAGCAGAAAAATAGCACGATTGTACTGATTCATAGAAATTCTTTCATGGAACTCTCCCAGATTAAAACATATTGAGTCATATCACCACCTAAAATGAAACTAAGTAGATTGATTCTTTTTGCACAACAATTTTGTCTTTCACGTGATTATGATAAGCCTGTGGAAGGAAATCCCTTACATGAAATTTCTTTTTTGTTGCTGCGTTGATCTGAAATAAAAAGAAGAAAATAACAGTAAATGATAATAAAAATTGAGGTAAAAAATGATTATAATTGGAGGAAGCTTTTGTTTCCTAGTTAGTGTTAAATAATTATTTGTTAGGTTTTCTTACCTTATTACTGAGAGTCCTCCTTAGTAGCTGTAGTAGATGCTGTGGTAGATGTTGCTTCTGTAGGCGTTGTTGCTGGAGGGATGACTTCTGTGTGAAATCCGAGCTTCTTAAATAGTCAAAGTTGCACCAATTGACCAAGGAAAACCATTGATGAGAATGCTTGAGCGAAGATCCCTTTCTAATATATAGACTTTGCTCAAACGAAAAAAAAATTCTTCACCCAAAACTCCCTTTATAATATATCAGAGTTTTTGCGCAAGTGAAAAAAAAACTTCTTGTGAGACTCCTTTTATAACATAAAAAAGTTTCTACGCAAATAAAAAAAACATTCACTGTTTTTTACACAGAATGCATCCACTACAGTAGTAATATATGAGCAGATCTCCCTACCAAGTGTTTTTTTGTGGGGTCATAATCTGGGGTGATGCGATGGGTTACGGCGTTGGATGAATTCGCCGAGTTTATATTGTATTTTACTTGAGGGGTACTTGAGTGGTATTTGAATGGTATTTAAGTGGCATTTGAGTTTTGATTATTTTTTTACTTGATTTGAACTCATATGGCAACTAGATTTTGAATGTATGGCATTTAAGTTTTGATAATTTTTTTACATAACTCGAACTCATATAGCATCTTGAGACAGAGGAGAGAGGAGATACATCTACCTTGAATAAATTCATTGATTAAAAGCGAATCAATGTATGGCTATATACATTTATTACATAATAAGTAGGGGTAAAATCTCCTCATATAATATAGCTAGATACATAATTCGAACTCATATATACATTGAATGCTATAAAATATATCAGATGATAAAGTTAAATATTCATCTATTCTTTATCGATATTTATAAGGATGATGAAAGATTTTTTGTATTTTATATACATATATAGTTATAGTAACTGTGGTAAAAGAAGTCTATTATGAAGGTTTTTATTTAAGCCAAAGTAGGCTCGGTAGATACTCCATCAGAACACACTCGTCTTTTAGCATAAAAATATGTGAGTCCTCGTTTTATTTGGTTGTATGTCAACATTTTTTGATCCTTTACTACAAATCCTCGATTTTTACCCATAAACGACTTTTTTGTGTTCAATACATTTAGATAACTGTCTTTGTTCAATTGATTAATTCGTTTGTTCAAACCTTTTGAGCTAAACTTGTTTCCTTTTTCTCCCCAGCAGTAATAGGATTTAGAGTTAAGTGCAACAATTCCATCTCCGGTAAATTCCTCTTTAAACAGCCCAGGTGTTCTTTTTCCGTGTTTTAGTACTTTTTCACAACAGTCTTGCATGCTCCATTCTAAACCCATTGTTTTGATTCTTAAAAACTCATCCCTATGTTTGTCACAGTATGGGCGTGGAAACCAATCACCATATCCATTGTAAAACTCTTTTTTCATACTTGGTTTTACCAGTGTTTCTAATGTTCCGCTCAACGCCATGTATGCGCTATCTGTATCCATTTCAACATATTGGAAATCACTTCTGTCAATATATCTATAAATAAAAAGTTTGTTTCGATTTCAATTATTTGGAAGTTTTACTTACTTACACATAATAATGGTAGGGAATTAGGTTTCACTTACTTATCCATAAAGTCGTAGTAAAACTGTAGCATTCTCAGTTTAGCATACTGTAGCACGGAGAAACCCAAGTGTACTGGAACATTCATAGTTAGCTGAAATGATGGTGATACTGATTAGCAAAGTAAACTTGTGGAATATAAATTTTGAATTGCAAAATAATTGTTTTAAAACTTACTAGCTTTTTACAGGTTACGATTTCATAAAAATCATCTGCTATCTCTTCCATGGCGATAAATTTGTTTCCTCTGATACGAAATGAAGCTTTTCTGGCGCCTTCGATGAACTTGATGGTGGTATGTTTTTCTTTATCAGTGATCGTTTTTCCATAAGCAGCATTTCCTACCAACTTGCTAGTAGTAGCGAGTAATTCTTGACTAGGGTCTGCATCTCCCATTCTCCTAGCGTCTGAAACCGATGTTCCAAAAGCTTCAAAAGCTTTTCTAGGAATATATTCTATTAGCTGATAAACTTTGGTGACTTTCAATCCTTGTTTCAAGTACCATTTCAACAAAGGACTCATTAGCAATATCTTATCTCCGTACATACTTCCAACTAATGAGCGTTGAGGAGTCTTTAAAAACCCTTCGGCTTCAGCAAAGACTTTCATTTCATCGCTCAAGTGTTCTCTGGTTAACATCGTATTTTTAAAAATCGGAGGCATTTCGGAGAACTTTTCTTCCTCTTCCTCAGGAACTTCGATGTCACATTCAACAAATCCGAAGAATTCTTCTGATTGAACTCTCTCCAACACTTCTTCTTGATTCAGCTTTTTTTCAAGTATTTTAGGGTAGAAAGAATTGTAAAACGTGTTGACAAATTTTTGTAAATTTGTATGAGTTTTTACACGCTTCATCCAGTCACACTCCCAAATCGAGATTACAGTGTAACCTAATGCTCGAAGATATTCTTCATTTTCCATCGTAGTTTTAAACAGATTTGCTTTTGATTTTCTTCCAGTAGCTTGAAGCTCTTGTTCTTTAGCGTTGTTATAAGAGCAGTCGTGTCCATGCCAAAAACATCCGTGGAATTGAAAGACATGACGATTTTCAACACAGAAACCATCAACTGGTAATCCTCGCTGTCCGAGAGTAACTTCTCCTCCATTGAGCTGATGTCTGATATTGATTTTTTTTGAGAACATTTGGAACTGTAACCAGCTATGAGCTATCTTGCTAAATTTTACTGGTTCAGCGACAAAGGAGTTTTCGATTTTTCTTCTTCGAGGATAGCCAGTAGGCATTGATTGCATCATACACCATAAATAGAGCGCATTTGCATCAACTCCATAGATTCTATCACAAATCTTTGCTTCTTTTCCCAACCAATGTTCTCTAATTTTAGTTATACCTTTTTCGTGATATCTATGCATCACTAGACTTGGTCCACCAACTATATTTTTCTTTATTAGAGGATAAAGTTCTGCATTGCAGTTGTCAAGCAGACAAATTGGGAGAGTCTGACGAAACGAGTTACCAAGTTCATCAAAATTCAAGTATGTAGAGAGGTATGGAGGGGGTGGTTGAGGTGCTTTGTTAAACATCCATCGAATCGCTAATCCTGGTAAAGATATACCATCTTTTAACATATCAATCCCATGCTCTCTGTAGATTGATCTTTGTCTTTCCAACGCTTGAACAAATGGTTTTACATCCAAGTTGTTGTACCATTTTAAAAAATCCCTCATTGTCTTCATGTCGTTATTTTTCCATGCTTCTTGACAAATTATGTACTCTTCTTCACTGATATTCTTTTGTTTTAAAGAACTGTAAAAAGCTTCTCTTGGAGGTAGATGTTCTTGATTAAGTTGTTCCAAGTCTTTCATCCATTCATAAGGAAAAAATCCTTTTCCGGCTTCACATTTGTATGCTTTGAGATACATTTCATAGCTATATCCAGGAGCAATGAAGTTTGTGCAATCTAAAAACAAAAAAGATCCTATTCCGATAACGGGCATCTTGGTTCCTTTTTTTATAACAAAATCAAAATCTGTGTCGGAGACATCTTTCAATTTTTGAAGCAGTTTTCCTTTCATCACATTGACATCATAAGTCTGTGAATTGAAACCTAGAATAGGGAGTTTTTTCATATAGCTGTACAAATCATCCAGAACTTTTTCAGCTCCTGTTCTACGTCTGAAACGATTTTTTTCAAAATCACTACGAAACTTTTCTTCAGCTTCTTCCAGTCGTTCTAATTCACCTTCTATCTGTTTTATGATTCGCGAAAACTGTTTTTCCAATCGGCTATATGATTCTTCACTAATATCATCCAAGTATTCAATGAACTTTCCAACGCATTCATCATCATCCCCATTATTGACAATACAACGTGGGTTGTTGAAGCCCGGTACGTTTGAACAAATTGAAATACTTAAAAGTTTATGCTCATTCGTGTAAATGGTTGTGTCTGTATCTCGATCTTTTTCGCAATTAGGTAACAAACACTCTATGTCAAATGTTGCAAAAAACGGATAGTATCTCAAGGAATCATCTGACCCGATATCTATCCCGAATTGAACCTTCAGTTTGTCGAATATTGTAGCAGTAGGACTGTATTGCCCTCCAGAAAACTGCATAGTTGTTGCCTCTGAGATTGAACATCTGTGTCTTTTCAGATTCCCCAATCTATCATAACAAGTAGAACAGGTTGGACATCTGTAGGCTTTGACATATCCTTCCAAGTTTGTAATAAGACTGAAGTGATTGATATAAAGATCCAAATATAGATTCTCCTTATAACTGGAGTTTGAATTCCAAATAACTGTTGAAGTCATATCATCATTTAAAGAAAACACTGTTATCTTCAGTTGAAATGCTCGCTCCAAAAGCAATAAATCAGCTTCTGTCACTCCTTTCCCATCACACCTTTTACCACTATCACCATAGATGAAACTATGATATTGTTGTTGGTACTCCTTCACCTCCTTAATTATCGGATCTTTTGCAATTCCACCGTTTTTTTGTAGTTCTTTGTGTAATGCTAGACATCTAAAAAAACAAAGATTGTCGGTAATTCGTTTTCCTTTTGTGTTTTTTAACATGGTTCGTATGTGTCTGTTGTTAAGGAGGTGAGAGGGTAAATGCTCTGGTGGTGATCCAACTTTTCCCATTCCGAGTAGTTTGTAGAAATAAAACGAAATGTTTGTGATCAACATCAATCTCCAAGTCGTATTTGGTCTCCGTCTCAAGCTATTTGTACGATGATCAGTCTCCATAACATCAACAAAGAAGTCATCAAGATCTCCTTCAGTTTCAATCAGTTTAGCTTTTGGATATACAGTAGCATTGTTTGATGATGAGTGAAAGTATCGGAGTTCACCATCATTTTTATTTTCTAGTATACAACCTACGCTACAGTTGACTTTTGCTCTCGAGCTCAATTGTCTCCAAACTTTTTTTAGCAATTCTAACACTCTTGAATCATGATAGTCATTTTGGTAGGTATCAGCTTGGTCTCTTGGAATCCCATCCCAAAGTCTTACATTTAAAAGCTCTATGACTTTTCCAGCTCTATGTTTCGTTTTCATAGCTCCCCAATATCTAGCTATCAAATCATCCCATTCTTCATCTTGAAAAGTTGGAGCTGTGCTATCATCAACAATACCTAGGGTTGATGCTCGGGTAGGTCTTTCAATATTTAAATCTTCCATTTCTTCTTCTTGTTCTTCCTCTTGGGCTTCTTCATCTTCTTCTTCTTCTTCTTCTTCATTTTCTATCATTGGATCATTCTCATTTTCTTCAACTATCTCCTCCACAACCGGCTCTATATCTTGAGCTATTATGCTAGTCTTTGGTGGTGAAGGCTCAGCACCAAAGCCTATTTGATTGATTGTTTCATCGGGTAAACGAAAACAAATGAGATTTTCTTCTAACCATTTCCAATTGGGGGAAATTTCAGGGTTTTTTTCTTCTACATTCTCCTCCTGATAATTTAAACTTTGTCTACAATAGAAATGTTAACACATAATAGTTGTTCTATAAAACATTCACATACATTTTACATAAAATGTAACAGAAGAAAAAAATGACTTAAACACTATTATCAATTAATTTTTAAAATGGAATTAGGAAAAAAGACTCAAACATTATTATTAGTTAAGTTTTTAAAAACTTACTGTGTACTATGACATGAATTCCTAACTCCCTCTTTTACATTAATTCTCTGATATTCTGAGTCCTGTCTACAATAAAAAGATAACGCATTATTTTTGCTGATTCATGAGATGGGTATAAGAAAAAAGCAAAAAAATTACTCTACTAATGTTATTAATTTATGATTTTAAAAACTTACTGCTTATCAAAGGCTATTGTATTTTCAGTAGTTGCTGAAACTTGAAAAGTCGAAGGTTTGTCTTGAAAAGCATTTTCAAGTTCCATCTCCATTTCATTTTCATATTCAGTATTGCTTTCATCATTCATGTATTCATTATCAGCGTTTGAAAAACCGATATCATTTTGATTTTTCATGAGCCATTCCCATTCCTTATGTATGTCTACATCAGTATCATCCTCTTCTGTTTCCATAGCACTATAATAACAATAAAATCATTACTTTTTAATAGAAGTGACAATAGCACATAAAAAGGTAAGTTAAATGTCTCAGCTAATATATTTTACCTTGTGAATAAAACTCCTAGTAGTCGGTTGGTATATTATATAGTAGATGTTGAGGCTTCAGTTACTGTTGTTAGAACGAGTGATTTATTATGTGAAAGCATTACTTTTTAAGTAGACAAAAACTTAAGTGAGATAATTAAGGCAGATAATTAAGTCTTAGCTTCAATGAAAATTTTCAAATTCACACAGAAAAACTTTTAATAGTCGTTGGATGTAGTAGTAGATGTTGCTCCTCCGATCACTGTTGTAGAACTGGATGCTTTCTGTGTGAAAACAGTGGCTCTTAAATAGGTAAAGTTGCACTGGTTGAACTCTATGAATACCAACCTTCTTTATAATATAACTATGATTCAGAATTTTGTCCACGCGAAAACCAATGCTTTCGCGGGAATAAATAATTTATTTTCACGCGAATAGAAACTGTTGCTTTCGCGGGAATATAAATTTTATTTTCACGCGGATACAAACCAATGCTTTCGCGGGAATAAAAACTTTATTTTCACGCGAATGGAAACAGTTGTTTTCGCGGGAATAAATACTTTATTTTCACGCGAATGGAAACTGTTGCTTTCGCGGGAGTACAAATTTTATTTTCACGCGGATACAAACCAATGCTTTCGCGGGAATAAATAATTTATTTTCACGCGAATAGAAACTGTTGCTTTCGCGGGAATACAAATTTTATTTTCACGCGGATACAAACCAATGCTTTCGCGGGAATAAAAACTTTATTTTCACGCGAATGGAAACAGTTGTTTTCGCGGGAATAAAGACTTTATTTTCACGCGAATACAAACTGTTGCTTTCGCGGGAATGCAAATTTTATTTTCACGCGGATACAAACCAATGCTTTCGCGTGAAAATAAATTATTTATTCCCGCGAAAACAACGATTTCCATTCGCGTGAAAATAAAGTCTTTATTCCCGCGAAAACATTGGATTGTATCCGCGTGAAAATAAAATTTGTATTCCCGCGAAAGCAACAGTTTCTATTCGCGTGAAAATAAAGTCTTTATTCCCGCGAAAGCAACAGTTTGTATTCGTGTGAAAATAAATTATTTATTCCCGCGAAAGCATTGGTTTGTATCCGCGTGAAAATAAAATTTGTATTCCCGCGAAAGCAACAGTTTGTATTCGCGTGAAAATAAATTATTTATTCCCGCGAAAACAACCGTTTCCATTCGCGTGAAAATAAAGTATTTATTCCCGCGAAAGCATTGGTTTGTATCCGCGTGAAAATAAAATTTGTATTCCCGCGAAAGCAACAGTTTCTATTCGCGTGAAAATAAATTATTTATTCCCGCGAAAACAACTATTTCCATTCGCGTGAAAATAAAATATTTATTCCCGCGAAAACAACTGTTTCCATTCGCGTGAAAATAAAGTTTTTATTCCCGCGAAAGCATTGGTTTGTATCCGCGTGAAAATAAAATTTGTATTCCCGCGAAAGCAACAGTTTCTATTCGCGTGAAAATAAATTATTTATTCCCGCGAAAACAACTATTTCCATTCGTGTGAAAATAAAATATTTATTCCCGCGAAAACAACTGTTTCCATTCGCGTGAAAATAAAGTTTTTATTCCCGCGAAAGCATTGGTTTGTATCCGCGTGAAAATAAAATTTGTATTCCCGCGAAAGCAACAGTTTCTATTCGCGTGAAAATAAATTATTTATTCCCGCGAAAGCATTGGTTTTCGCGTGGACAAAATTCTGAATCATAGTTATATTATAAAGAAGGTTGGTATTCATAGAGTTCAACCAGTGCAACTTTAGCTATTTAAGAGCCACTGTTTTCACACAGAAAGCATCCAGTTCTACAACAGTGATCAGAGGAGCAACATCTACTACACTTTCCATTGCAACTACTAGAAACTTTCTCTTTATAAAAGGTAAAATTTAAAACTTATTATTCCCTACCTAACAAAGATCAAAATTAGTTTAGCTATAATGTAAAGTATGAAATAAATAATCTTTTAGTTCCACATTAAAAGCTGAATTATATATTATTTCTTTTTTAGAATACTATGGAGGATTTTTCTGCTTCTTACACGGATTTAAAGCCAGTCGAAAACAAACAAAAAACATTCAAAACACCCTCCAAAAGAAAAAACTCTAACTCTGTCACAAAAGAAGCAACAATAAAGAGACGAGCTCTTCCAAAACTGGTTTTACCCACAACATCAAACAATATGGAACAAAAAGAATTGCTCACTGATGCTGACAGAGCTCTCAAGATGGCCAAATCTCTCCAAAAATGGAAGGCATGTGATTTGAAAAAGATTGGAGGGTTTCTTACACTAGCATCACTTCCTGTTCCATCAGTTTTGCAAATCGTTTCTATTGAACAGAGTACTGGTGCATACGGAAATTACTACATTCTCACTTATCTTGATAATTCAACTGGAGCGAATTTTCAGAAAGTCGTTTGTCCAAGTAGAGTAGTTGAAAGCTTCAATGTTGATAACTACCCATTACCTTTCAACATTTTGTACTTGGGTGAGATGGAAAACTCAAAAAAACCAGAGACTACTTACTACAATGTCAAACGTATCAGTACAAAACGATTAACCACAATGGAAGCTACTGCTGAAGCTGAAAAACTGAGAAAAATGAGTGAAGAAGAACTCAAACTCGCTTACGACATCGATTATCTCAGTAATTTCAAAGATTGTTCCATTTTTGCTTACATCGAAGTTGTAGAAAGATTCATTCCTTTCCGATTCAATGGAGAAGAATCCATTGTAAATTGCATTCGCTATGTCACTGAAAAGAATGGAAAAAGAGAGACGAGAACGCTTTTACTACCAATCAGATATAACGAGGAAGCTAAAAGATGTGCACCTGGTGTGATGATTTACAAAGGAAAAAAACAGAGTAAGAATGGAAATCCTATTCCATACCACAATGTTGTCTTCATTTCTTCAACCAACGCTAGTGATTGGGAGCAATATTGCACACAAACAAGCTCCAATGAGGTGCTAACAAAAACGAATAATGAGGATGAAGTTCTTAAGGAATTCCTAGAAAACGAATTGCAAGATTTTGATGAACCACTTGGTGTTGATGGTATGTAAACTCAATATCAAATGCTGACAACAGGTAGTCTCAAGCGGATAATGAATGAATAAAAAAAAGCCTGTGTATTCATTGACATTACAAGTTGTACTGTTTTGTATTACTTACTATTTACCGACTCTAACTATATTATATGGAAAGATTTTCCCTACTTATTATACAATAAGTCTATATAATCATATAATAATTCATAGAAAAGTCTAAAGGTTCTCAGGTGATTAACTCACCAAAAGTTCCGGTTTTGCAAAACATTTGAAGATCTTCCTATTTTCCCTACTTATTATACAATAAATGTATATAATCATATATTGATTCATAGAAAAGTCTAAAGGTTCTCAAGTGATTGACTCACCAAATGTTCCGGTTTGCAAAACATTTGAAGATCTTCCTATTCCAAGCATTATACGAGTGACTGGTGTGATACATCCATCAAGTAAGGAGAAGTGTAGATATTCTCAAGTTTGCTACCATGATCCTTCAGATATAAATGAACTCGAACCCAAAATACTTTTTTGTCCAGTTGAAATAGCTAAAACCTTCAGCTGTGATGATTACCCCCCTCCGTTTAACGTTGTATATTTGGGTAGAAAGGGAAAACCGAAAAATAAAAGTGTTCTTTGGTATGATGTCAGACGTGTTACCACACCTCATTTGAGGATTTTTTAAGATACGACGTAAAGGAAAGGACTTTGCATTGATTATCATTACAAGACCTGGTGCTTTGTATTTCTTAGTCTTTACTAATATATTTGTTCAATGTAGATATACCTCCTCTCTCTATGTAGATATAAATATAGCCATAAATATGTACATAACTAACCATATATACATGAATGTATAGAAAACTAAAAAATCTCTCTCCTCTCTCATCTCCCATCTCTCCTCTCTCCTCTCTCCTCTCCCCTCTCTCTCAAGATACCATATGAGTTCGAGTTATGTAAAAAAGTTATCAAAACTTGAATGCCATACATTCAAAATCTATATGCCATATAAGTTCAAATTAAGTAAAAAACTAATCAAAACTCAAATGCCACTCAAATGCCATTCAAATGCCACTCAAGTACCCCTCAAGTAAAATACAATATAAACTCGGCGAATTCATCCAACGCCGTAACCCATTGTCTCAACTCCAAGATCAAATCCACAAAAAAACACTTGGTAGGGAGATCTGCTCATATATTACTACTCACTACAAGAATAATGTTTGAAGGAACAACATCTACTACAATCACTAGGAGGACTCTCTGCATTAGGAGTTTGGCTTGGGCTGATCTGACATCAAATAGCTAACGCCAACAACAGCTTCTCCAATTTCTTCTGTGAGCCAACCACAAATTTTAAGTCATTCCATCCTTACAAGCCATGTGGCAGCTTGTTTTGTACACCAAGCACTTGATAGCTGACTAAAAAACATTCTTATAAATTGAAGTGATATCATGAGGTCCTTGAAACCTGAGCACTACGGAACTTTCTGTTATTAGCCAATGAGCAGTTAGCTACTGGGTGGTGATTATTTGAACTTCAGAAAAGTCTTGTCAGTTTAGTTTTATGTAATTGAGAATAATTAACTATTCATTACTCGTACATATGATTGAAGGATTGCAAGTAGTAAATAAAGCCTAATACTTTGAGACAGTTCATCAAACTTAATCTACAATAACAGTTTCATTAGATAATATGGTTAGTAATACTTGTAGTAGCAGCATTATTACACTTCACTTTGGATATGTAACCAATGACGGCCCAGTAGCTAGATGCTCATTGGCTAATAACATAAATTTTAGTGGTACTCGGGTTTCAAAGACGTCAATATATCGCTGCAACTATTAAGAATGATTTTTATCCAGCTATCAACTGCTGGTATACCAAACAAGCTGCTGCATAGCTTGTGATGGATGGACTGACTTAAAATTTGTCGTGGGCACACCAAAGACATTTGAGAGTCTGATAGTTGTGATAGCTTTTTGATGTCAGACCACCCTCACACCAAACTTTCAAGGTAAAATATAATAAATAATTATTAAACACTAGTTGAAGAACTTGACTAGCTGCGCTGTGAATAAAATACCTTTGCGTTGTTTATAACTAACTATAAATTACCTCTTTTTTACTTTTCAGAATTAACAGACTAAACGCTGAAAGCCAATTGATGGTGGAAGAAACAGAGACCTAGGAATTTTTCTCTCCACCATCACCTCATATTCGTAAAAAGTAAGAATACAATTCTCTACCATTTAACAGTTGTGTACGTTCTCAAGCAATAAATCGCCGTGCTTTCATCAAAGAAGAACATAGACAAAAAGATTAGACCATGGTAAATGACGAACACTCAAACGGCAAAAGAGGAAAATTGGAATGGATGTTGAAGAGGACACACTTCTCTGACATGCCAAGATTCCCTTTCACGGCGTAAACATCAACAACATGAGCTCCCTTACCCACAAAAGCGCCTCTCTGCTAAGAACTGTAATCCCACACCGATCAGACAGCATTAAAAGGACAGCAAAAATTTGAGATCTATAAGTGTCAACAGCTACGCAGGAGTTTAACAGCAACTTTTGCAATGAAGCGATGTCCACTATTATCCACAACTATCAAGAGGATGAGAAGAAAATTCAAGTGAAGAGTGATGCTTCAAGTGACGTAGAATTGCTCGTTTGTAAAGCTAAGCAGGTATATCCAATTGTTTCAATCTACATGGGAGAGGGAAAGACTGGTGAAGCAATTTTTTTCACTGTTGACAGATTCAGTTGCTCTTTAAAGTCAAAAGATGTGTTCAACTGGTTGGTAGGCAAGAGTATGTGGGGAGGGGAAGTGGGAGGGAGAGGGAGATTGAGAGAGGGAGAAAGAAATGGAGAGAGAGAGAGACTCTTAGTAACGTCTTGTAAGAGATTAGCTCAACATTACCTTACATAGAAATGTTGGTTAACGATTTAACAAACTCACAAACGTGAAGCTGGGGTAGGATTGATATAATTATGTGCCTGCGATAAAATAAGTTAAATACAGTAGATACTGTAGTAAATATTTTAAAGCATTACTTGTATGCAGTTAGGGAGGCAATAACATTCATTCATGAAGCTATCTAATAAAAAAGTGCCATGGGTTATTAATTGTTCAAAATCAAACCAAGCTGTAACATCATGATACAAAAGCTTGTGGCTGGGACAAAACAAACTGAAAAGTGCACAGAACAGAAAACAACTTGACTCGCATGTATGTCACACTGAGCAAGTGTAGAGTAGAATAGACCATGAAAATGTAGTGGTAATAGATGGTCTGTTAGCACAAGAGACATTAGATGTTACCACTTGCAGATACACTCTTTATCTGCATAAAATGAAGCACCGTATGTAGCAGTATACTGTGCTAGTGACAAATCAATTGTTCATTACAAAAAGCTAGAGTATTAGTCTGAAAGCTATAGGTAAATAACATTAGTGTGTGTATGAGTATGGACAATTAATCACAATATGCAGCCACGATTGGTGCATACCAGATGATTGCATAACAATACAATAGGTTTCATAGCAATCCAGAAAAATACTACATTAATTTGATTTTTATGGTGATTTTGTTTGTTATATCTAATAAAATATCGTTATAATGATTTACTTTAGCAAGTCACTTCTCAGAATGGTTCCTTGTATGTGTGTCGAGCAAACTCTTAACTGCGGTAAGTCTGTAGGATATATCTTCAATTCAAGTGATTTCTCATCTCATTGTCTCATATGCCTCGCAAGTTTCTCACAATTTTATCCATATTCCATCCTCTGCTTCTCAGTAAACAAAAGTATATGCAGTAATTGATGCACATGTTCGCCCAAAATTGTTGCACCTCGTTTCCTCTCCGTCTCCTCAGCGACTTGCTTAAGCCTGGGTAAACGGTTACAGGTCGTGCAAATGAGTCGAAAAATTCAAGCCAGAATCATCAGCATACATGGCCAAGCAATGCTCTCTGGGTTGATGGGAATAATGATTGTCGAGAAGGAAGCATCAC
>OX183131.1:46000808-46215808 GCA_945261195.1 Cryptosula pallasiana | reverse complement strand
ACCGTTCCTTCGCAAATATGTTTACGCAGCTCGAGCTGCACAAACTCTTTGCTGTAGCGCTGCACTTCAATAAGGTAATCCGAATCTACGGGAACATTACCTAATATATTATTTGTCACCGTTTCCGTCAACGATTAAAACAAATCCGAGTCGGCCGTTTCGACTGTGGCGATTTTTCCTCTCTCACTCAAGTCATCCAGAGCTAAAACAGCCATCTTATTTCTAATCAAGATACTCATCTTTGTCCTCCACCCAATACAGTTTTCAGGATACTGGGAATTACTGAACTGATTATAGAACCTAGTAGGTAGGCTAGAAATCTTCCGTTTTGCAGCATAACTTTTTATCGTCGTTTTGTTAGTTTCCTAACCCAGCTATTAATATCCTTTGCGCTTTTCCGCAACTGAATATACTGAGCAGTCAAAAACGGTATTGTTTCATTTATAACTGCTTTAGTGCATTTCATTAGAGTCATAGTAAGATATTTTTTGCATTAGCTATGACAAAATTCTGAATCGAAGAGGATGTAGTGTTGAGTGATAAGAACAGCACCGTATTTCTTCTCAAGTTTTTTTTGCAAAACTTCAGTCATCATATTAACATTGTGTTGCGCAAATGAATAACAAATTATGTGTGAAATGAATCAAATAGTTAAGTGTATTTAAATGCGTTCAATTGGGGTGTATAATATCATTGGTTGATCCGATGTAAAAAATTCCCAATAGTCTGTGATGATCATCCATTTGCTGAGTCGTTTTTATTTGTAGAAAAGAGTATGGTTTCTTCATTGCTCATTCAAAGGCCTCTCGTATATATTTTGTCCATCCGGGAAAGCTCTGATGAGTCAAATAGGTAACCGAAGAAGTGCATCGAGAATTTTTGAAAGGAAGTGTTAGTGACTATTCAAGAAAATTGTACAATGTACTTTTCAAAACGGATTCTGAACAATGAAATAGATACTTATGCTCAAATGATCACTATGTTTCATATACAAAGCATTGGCACCGGCTTTACCAAAAACTTCATCCATCAAATCATCAATTATTGATCAACTGGTGTGTCCGTCTGTGGGGAAACTTATCAATATATCTATTATTCCCTTGTGAATTATCCCTCCAGATACATCGTCAAATACTTTTTGATAGGCTCAAAAACAGTAATGTATTTTTACAGGTGGACTATAAGCTATAATCTGACTAGCTGCAATTATTTGTAAAATTGCTTGGGTCTTCCCTGAACCAGTTGGACACACAATCATCGCTGTAAAACATGAGCGCACCCTCGCAACAAATCTTTCAGCATTGCCATCCATGATTAATCGGATGTTTGTCATCGGCCAATAGTTTCATTTATGATTTGAAAGGGAAAGGTTCTTGCCTTTTGTGTTGCTTTGACAGCACTCTTATAATTACTAAACTCAGTAAGGCCTCCAAAACTGGAAAACCCTGAGACAAATGACAATACATTCACAACTATTAGGACTTTTCGTTTCAGACTCTGCAAAACATCTACACTTTCACTAGGAGTACCATAAATGGTAACTTTTTCATTCATTGCTCTCATCTCCACATTTTCCTCTGTCTACATCTTGCCTATCAATAGCATTATAATAATGCAACACATCATTTTTATACAATACTCAACCCCACAATCTAAATCATCATACAAACCCCAATATAAGAAACCCTTGCACAATAAATACTTAGTTAATCAGACATGTACAAAAAATTGAAAACAAAAAACTGGCGCACAAAGTAATACGTTTCCAGTTCTCATGGTACCTGGTGCTCAAAAAGGCACCATGAACCAGGAAAACCTTTTTTGTCCTTAGACACCATGACAGAGCTCTGCTCCTATCTTCTACTGATGAAGCATTCATTTTGCATTATCATATATGCCGTACATATAGTCTGCAATCGATGAGGGTATAGAAAATTTCTGGAAACACTTGCATCAGAAAAGATACATTCATAAGAATTTATAATAAGCTCTCCTATTGTTAATTAGATTATTCTTCCATCGAAAATAGGAAATATTTTTTGACACAATTGACTATTTTAAACAAAACAGAGTAGATATTCTGCTTTTTCTCGGATAGTGATGATGAAAGGACTGAGAAATCAAAGGAGTCAGAACCAAAAAAAGTTTACGAATTTACTTTTTGTTCTTTACTTATTACCGATTTCACTTGTTTAGCTTATCAATTACATATTTTAATTCACTTAATACGATCGTTTTATCCTCATCAGTTATTTTACAAACTTTGACATTTACAGGCTGTAGGAGTAATCATTGACAAGAAAAGAGAAACTGCATTGAGTGCCCATCAATGCCTATCCATTACATAATGATCTGTTTACCTACTTGTTGACCAGCCATGAAGTTGACTTTACTAAAAAATTAGCTACTAGGTGTATTAGGATACCTGACTTTCCGTACTCCTGTATAAACCCAATGTCTGGTTGGGCCGTGTTGACAGTACAATCCATCACAATGGTATGGTTACTATAGAATGTGCATAACATGTATTACCACAAGTGCTTGTTCCTAAATGAATACCCTGAAGTGTAGAACTTGGATATGTTGGGAATATAATAGAATATATCTCATCAGCATAAGTATACAATCCTATCAAGTTCATTTTTGTAAGATCCAAACAAGCATTCCAAGGCCTTTGCACACAGCTGCTGCCACTGGCTATTGCTTTACCTTTGTTTGAAAAATAGATAGACTAACCATATTATTTACCAGCCTAATGGACCCATGGTTACAAGCTTACAACAAAAACTCAATAATATTGCTCGCCAACCAGCTGCAATCGAAGCAAACATTTGATGAATCACTGTATGCCTCATAAACTGTGACAAGAAATGCCTACATACCTGTGCAGGTGGTTTATTGGTGGATGAATAACGGTGAATGAGAGAGGAAGTTCAATTCTAGTAAAGGTTATATAGTAACGACAAAAACACTTTGATAACATGTTATATCCCAACTACACAAATCATCGTCTTGGTATAAAGTTACCAGAGAGTCATGACCTGAGACATGCTATTGTATAATTATACTATAACTTACTGGGCTCAGTAGTTAGTACAAGTTATGACAGCTCTACTTCACAGGTGTGCTGGGTATGAGATAATAAACTGGCTATAGGTAAGTGTTTACACAAGTCAGTTATCTACACTTAAAGCATCATGAAAACATCCACAGTCAAGATAAGCGTATAGATTCAATGTACACATTGTCTACTGGCTATAGGTGGAACATTGCACAAAGGTCTAATGTAGCTGTTAAATATTTTGTTTTCTCCATTGCCTTCTAAACATTCAAAGCAGCAAAGATTAGCCACATTCTCACTGTTACAAGTTACTGGAAAGATGGGGAGGTGTACAAACTTGTATTGTAACAATTATAGCTCTAAAGAATTGCACCACTTCCTACCTTCACATGGAAAGTGCTGTCAGCCGACAATAAAAATTGGAATGTTCCACAACAGTGTGCTTACAAGGCTCTTTCTACTAGCCAACAAAAGAAAAAAAAAACACCAGATTTTGAAATGAGTAGACTCCACTAAGTTTATAAACAAACTTTAACAGAATTTATTAAGTTTCTAGTAGTCGTGGAGAGAACTACCAACAACAGGGAACACTAATGAGTATCAGCTAAAATAATAATTCATGTAAGAGTTTACTCTATCTCGATGAACATTTTTGTTTCTTTATGCAGCGTGCCTAAGTACCCAACTATACAATAACCTAGTCACCTACTTACCTGGTTATTTACTTACCTAGCTACATATTTGCCTATCTACCTACCAAACCACCAAAATAGCAACCTGCATGCCCAACCACCTGCCATGTCCTACCCCCCCCCCCCCCAACTAATCCAACACCTCAACCACCAGCCTACCTTATCTACCAAACGGACAGCCTGCTCACCTATTTACCTATTTGACCATATCTTCTACTCATCTACTTTGGAGTCGACAACGTTGCAAAAGAATAAGTTTTTCTCCAAATTTACTTCAACTAGTACCCAAAGATCTTCTTATCAACTGCTTGCCTCCAAGTCAACTTTTGTGTCACTAAGGAGCTGAGGAGTTTGAAAAACCATTTCATGCTTTAAACATAATTTGCTCATGCATCAATTCAAAATGGCAACCATTTGATTGAATTGTTTAGAAATGAATCAATTTTGATTTTCTCATTGTTGATTTGTAGTTAGAGGTTTACTGAAGAGGCAAAGAGCAGTTAAGAATACAGTTCAGCAAAACAACAGAGCGTTTCTTTAGGGACACACCATACACTCTTGCTGTTATCAATAACAAGATTATGATATGCATGTAGCGGAATAACTGGGACTATCCTCATCAGAGATTATTTGCCTTGGCAATCGGATAAGTTCTTAGTCAAAAAGCACAAACGCTACATGTATGTTTGAGGGCAGAACTACTAGCTGGCTTAAATAAACAATCACCACAACCGTTGAGCTTGTGACAATCAATTGATATATAAAATACCAACTATATACGTTACCAACTTGATATTTGATGAATGCACAAAACTAAACTGTTATTGATACAGTTTAAGATATGAACAAAGCGTTAAAAGATCAAACATGTTACAGCCTAAGAAACTGATTTAATTAGATACTCAATAACATCTGCTGAGAGAATATATTAACTGGAAAGTAACTGTTGAGCCAGAACTGCACTAGGCAGAGTTTTGCTATTAAAAGAGTTGCACAAAATATTACTTGTTATTGTATACTTAAATTGTAACTTACCGGATTGGTAGTTAGTACAAGTCACAACTGGTCTACACGAAGGCTCTACTGGGTGTGTACAAACAAACTAGCTATCGCTTACTGTTTACACTAGACTGTACCTACGTCAGTGCCCACCTTATGAAGCCTTTACAGAGATAAGATAAAAACTTACAGTTAATGGTCAAGTAACCTACCTACTAGAAGTGACCTACTGTACAAAAGTCATATGTAACTGACTGATACATAAAACTTTACTCATAGCCTACAACATATTGAAAGATCGGGATAATTTAAGTTTGATCATTTGCTGTCGGCTCTCATCCTATGCAGACAGGAAATATCACCACTCTCTGCAAATAATTGTTACAATAAAACACTGTGGACCGCTTCATCTTTCCAAGTAATTCTTAACAGAAGATTTAGATGGAGCGAGAAAAGGCTCTTCCTTACTGTCTCGATGGCTTTATCTTTTTTTCTTTTATTAATTTTCAGACTATTCAGGTCTGAAGCAGCAGGTTGATGCATCAAATAACACTCTAGACCTGCTCAGCCCTGATTTACAAGCATGCAAAATATGCTTCTTGCTCGTAAATTTTTAAAATGCATAAAAGTGAGTTCATCTTTGGATCGAAAGTATATTATTGAATTAATAAAACCATCCAAAATAAATCTCACCAGTTAAATTTTTGTAATTTACACATATCAAAGTCTATGCCGAGCCATTTACATTTTAGAAGTTTCTCCTTCACATGAAACGCATGTATAGTAAAAGAAAAAATATTTAACAAGTTTTAGGCGTAACTCAGTGTTTTCAGTAGCCACTTTCTACAGTTTGGGTTTAGTAGTGTAATGGCTTTCCTCGTGTATGGAGTTGACCGTTACTGACAAGGAGGGCTATATTGTCCGGCTTTGCTTCTACTGTAATGGTAGCGTAGCAGTAGAGTGGCAAAGCTTTGGTGGTTTATCTTGCATTAGTTACAACCGGATGCTGCTATAGAGCAGGCACAACTGTGTTCAGACAGCAGGCCTCACAGATATTACAGAGTTGGAAGTAATAATGGTTTGTTACTACCAACAAAAGCAAACAATGTCTAATTGCAACGCACAAAAGTGAATGATTGACACCAAGTATAAGATAAAGAACGATAGTAACTGACGGCAAGGGTCGAGTGAATACTCTACATATAACCGGTCAGAACAGTTCGCTTGCTACACACTAGTTACTTCTGAGTCCTCTACTGCTCGATGTCTCTCTATGATCTGAGCGTCTGTCTATGAACTGAACCTCTGGGCGGAATGCAGGAGTATTTATAGGGTACAAGTAATTAGCTGATAACATATCCATACATATGGTTAGAAATAATACTATCAGCGAGGCTTAAAAAGCAATCATAAGCTGGCACACTAATACTAAATAATAAGCTATAAATAGATAAACGTTAGTCAGAGCACTAGTGGCAGGAAATCCTTCCTTAGGCTTGGCTTGGGTGAGCGTCGGTTAGCTGTACTCTTGCGTGTAGCCAAGCGTAGTCATCAGTGAGTATTCTTTATGTGGAAGAGATATAATAATAGCACCGGTTGAAGATAGAGAGCTACACTGTGCAATTCTATTACAGTAGCACCTTACAACTACAAACCAATTTTGGATTCCCTTGCGAATAATTTAACTTATGGTGCATAGCAGCAGAAACTGTATTTGTAATTAACTGAGTTGAAATTCTAGCTAAAAAAACATTATAGTATGATGCATATTGTTTTACTCAAGTACTGTGAAGAAAAAATGGTGGTAATCCCCTCAACAATTTGAAAAAGAACAATAACAAAATTTCCGATAGTTTTTCTACTTCTTGACCTCTTTCAGCTCCGACCCACTTTAGGCAATCCTATCATCTAAGCTAAAGGTACCACAGCTTGCAATCAAAATGGCTAGCATTATAATACAGTAATGCGCATTTGAAATAACTCGACAGTTTTACCACAATTGCAACTTGTTCCCCAGCTTGTTAGTTTGACTAGAAGTCCTTCAGCAAGGCAGTAGCTACTAACTACAAAATAAGTTTGGGAACAGAAAACGTTAGCATAAAAACATTTTGAGCTGCAGAATTATTGGTGAGACATTTGTACCTGCAATTAATCAGTTGTGATTTACAAACGTTTACATTCGTTTGTGTCCAGTGAGATTAAAATGTCTCAATCGAGCCCTGCTATATACATATAACATCCTTCACACAGCACGCATGTGTGTGCAGTATGAGTGGGCACCAAATCTGAGTGGTTGCGTAAGAAACGTGAGTTATATAATCACATGAATTATTGTGTTATCTCCCAAACCACTGGCAATGGATGTCCTTTCAGTGTGCGGTGTTGTTTACAGTGAAACTGTCAGCAACATCGGCTCATGAGCCAACATATCAAAACTAATGTGGCATAATAAATCATGGACTTTGACTCAATAGCTGTCTACGCTTGCTTGTTCATCAAAGGTTGTTTTTAGTAAATCAGATCATCTAAGAAGAGCCATGTAAGATATATAAGTAGATTACTATTCCATCAGCTACTGATAGTCAAATCTAAAAAATCAGTAATGCATTACGAATTAACATTCTCTTGAAATGGATATATATAAAACTATATTTATAATGTGTGAATTTTTGAGGAGAGAAATGTGATGACAACAAACATGCATGTGCTGTGAATATTGTTTGTAAATTATGCACAATGTTTAAGTTCTGTGGGTAAAAATAGATCAATACATAAAAAAGTAGCCCATCAAACATTGTGATAGGTTTGCACACACTTTCAACATTTGAAAATTGACTCACTTTTTATCCTGCTGCCACAACTCTTCTGGGCCACCCTTTGCCTTTAAGTATCCCTCTACAACAAACTCTGCGCCGCTCCAACCAGCCTTCCTATCCACCTTTAAGTCCTCCTCTAACAAACTGTATTTACCTTCCAACCATTAGCTCCCTATACCTAGTGTGTGCGCATCCACAGCACCATTCCACCCATTCCACCGGAACCCTCACTCTTTCCTGTCCACACAACTCTACCCCCACAATGCTTCTCTGGCAGACTATCAGAATGCAGTTAAAATATTATTTTTTATTGAGAATTATTTCCTCCTGCTACTGTCACAAAAATTCAAAAAATTAAAGATTTTATTTTAAAATTTAATTAAAAAATCTCAAAGTAACTTTATCTTGTCCTTTTCACATTGTGCTGGTGCCACAGTTTGCAAATATATCCCAGTAGTGAATGAAGAAGCATCTACTAAAGAAGTGTAAGCAGAATCCATATAGAAGGAATATTACCATTGTTTATTAGCCAACTCCTGCTCTTTTGACCTGGTTTATCTTTATTGGTTTATTATGTATTTGTTTGATTGGCTAAGGTTGCAACTGTTCATTCGCATCTCCTACATTGTACATAGAAATAGTATGGGCATTATGATGACAGACAGCTCTTTGTTAGGTTTTGAGTGCTTTAATTTTGGCATAGCATGCTCTTAAAGACCCGTTTTGTATTAGCGAGAAGTTGAGTGTCCACCTCTAACTTCCCCTTTTCACTCTTTCCCTCGATTTTTACTCCCTAGACCCCATCCTTCCCAACTGCTAGGCAATTGGAAAAAATATCTCCCCAACTGTAGTTGGCACGTTCGTCACTGCAGATACACCTAGATACACCCCTGTCTTACCACCTGACGTAACTCCACTTCCCCAGCTCTACCCCTCCTGCAAGTTACCAATAGATAAAGCAAAGCAGATTAGTCCTAGCTCTATGATAAGCCAACATACAGGAGTAAACATATCCTAATGGGAGTTATGCTCTATCTGATAGTTTAAAAGTTTTTAAACTTGATTTTTCACAAAACAGCTCGGCTATTTCACACACAATTTTTAATAGGGTCTCACTCAAGCTAGTTCAAACCCAAATGCAACCACAAGTTTTGCTCACCCTCATGTTTCAAATATATCCAGCAACTACCAAAAAAGAAGACAACTCCTATGAATACCAAAGACTGAACATTAAGGAAACCCAAAAGATAGATAGTTTGATTGGAGTCCCGAGATGTAAAGCTGCTTATTACTGGAGACTATTGGATTGTTGCCTAAAAAGCTGATTCTGGTTGGAAAGTTTTAACTGAGTATGTTTACTATAGGTAGATTTGCCTGTATGTAAGCAGTGAGGTGCCAGAATTTGTGCTACAAACTTATTGGTTCGTTTTTGTATTAGAAGTGACTATTTAAATGAGGTTTATTTGAACGTTAATTACCTGTCTCACTGATTGCTATCCCCGTGCGCTGTATTGACTAGTCACTGTTAGGGTTGGACTGGAAGGCACCTGGACCGAGGGTTTAAACCCATGGCATGGTACTAGAGCAGGTTTGGGTTTAGCTTCTGTCTGTAACTGACGCACCTAACGACTGATTAAACATTTCCTTTGCATAGTTCCTGTTGACAAACCCACTTCCTCACCCACGACTAGGGATATAGTACAAAAACCGTGCTATACAGGCATTGATATGTTATTATGAAAGTACTATCTCAATTTTGTCATAATGACATTATTGGCATCTTTTCTCACACGATGTAGGCTCATGCTTAGAGTAAATCGTTTTTTTATGAACGGTTTGTGTGAAAGTCAGCTATTGTAATACTGATAATTGAAATTTTTGTTAGTTTGTTGTTTTGAACGCTAAATCTCTCCAATTTCTTTATATGCAGCAAAGACTAGCAGGGCAACTGTTGAATATAGTGTGGAAAACTTGTGAATGGGTAAGTTTTTTTAATAGCAGCAGGAAAATATTACGCAAAAAATAATTTGTTGGATACAAGAAAGAAATAACTTTGGACTTTACGAATTCACAAGTACCAAGAACTAGCTTGCAGATGGTTTCTCAGATGTTTTTTGTTGAAGAAAGAAAAAGAAATGATAAAGTGTGGTTACTAAAACTGTGGCAGCTACTTTGGTTTTATGGTTTAGACAACAATTTAGAAATACTTTGAATTGTCCCTCTATCAGCACTTTCAAACGTTGCAAGTGGAAGAGTTTAAAAGTTTATTTTTATCCAATCTCAATATCAGTACATCAAACATAACCAAGAGCAAGACTCTGGTGATTGAATGTTTAGAATTAAAAAAGACTGCAACGTTATATTTCATGCTCCCCAATCTGAAAAAAAACATTTATTTTTTTCAACTTTGAATTTCTAAAATCTCATGAGAGTTTTTTTAGTAGACATTATTGCTGAACTGAAACCAAATTCTATCTATCATATTAACTTTATACCTGCTAAAAATCTATTTTTATCGCCAACAGCTGAGAGAATAACTAATGATGAAACTCGACCTCCTTCCGAGCAGAATATGTTCTATCGCGTATGTTATTTATTGCTGTCATGGTGCAACTGAGGCTAAGTTTGTATACTACTGAGACAATATCTTTCTACATCTCATCACTGTTGCCATTAAAAATTACCGAGTCTGATAAATCAGTCTGGCTTGAGGAACGTTTGTCTTTTTTTTCGATAGTTATTTCAGACTGAAACCCTTCTCTTGTTACAAGAGATAAAAACTTCAAACAAAACCCGGTGCTTCAGCTTATACAAATATCTTCCTAACAGCATTTCAAGTGCCTTATTTAGCTATTGGGTTCGGCAGCAGAAGTTTCCACTTTTGTCTCTACAGTAATCATGATGGTAGCTACTTTAGGCAATGGTCAGACAAGTTTATCTTCCAGCAAAGCTCTCCGAAGGCTCCAGGATCAAACAATTACTCTCCCGGATCCTACAACTCTTCTCTGGATCTTGCAATGCTCTCTTGGATCCAATGCCATACAATACTCGGCGAGTACCTCCAACCACTTTCCCATATCCTGTAACTTCTTTGTACGTTCTACTACCACTTTCTTAAATCTTATAGTATTCTCTTGTACCTTGTAAATCAACAGCAATCTCTTAGCAACCAGCTCCACACGCAACACATATATAGCTAACTTGTTACGTTTAATAGACAATATGTTCATTTTGTAATAATCTACTAGGAATGAAGAACTAGAAATAACCGTCCAGTAAATCTCTGGTCACACTAGTTAAGCTCAACAGATTATGGAAACAAGAGTACTTCCAATCAAAGGTTTATATGCCAATAAAGTATTTAAGTAACTTCTTCTCTAAAAAATGTTTCCTGCTTCACCAATTTACCAGTTTTAAACCCCCAATCAAATTACCACTGTAGCATGTATCTTAATAAGCCTTGCTAACCACCTGATCACTTTTAGCACATCACGAAAAACAGTTTTAAGAAAATGATGTTGATGCCAATAAAGTATACTTATATATCGCTTCAACAAATTAGAGATAGGACAACTCCTCATGTTATTTCTTGAAGAAACCAAAATTGTTTTTGGTCCAGTATTGTTCTACTGTTAGTATTATGCACCAAAGCTCACTAAGGAAAATTAAGCTTGCTCAACCATTTGACAGAGTATCACCTGAGTAAATGCCAACTCAACCATGGCTGACAACCACTGCCTTCTTCAGTACTTTCTTATCACAGACTTCATGTTTTCTCAGTGCTGCAGACTGACCAACATACACTATGCTGCCTTTAACCAAATTACCAAATTTCTGCTGACCTAAGGTCAACTTCTGCAGTCCATATCATCAGCTGCAAGCTCCTGGGGATTAGTCCTTGACCCAAAGCATAAGATTGAAAAAATTTTTTAATGGTGAGATGCATATTCGGCCTGATCCAAATAATATAATTGACCAATTATGCAAATGCTTGGTCTGGCTTTGGTACAAGTAAACAGTGGAACACACCTAACTGTTTTGATCCGCCATATATCAGAACTTTTAATTTCAGCATTCAACATAACAAGTACATAAAAAACTTGTTTACCAATTCAGTGACACCTAAGATCAATTTTGCTTCTATGTATTCATATTTTCATCAAGCAAAGGAGAATCTGTTGGCAGTCTGCTTAGTATCAGTTCCAGCCAACGGCTACCAGTTTCCTCAAACAACAGATTATGTGCCTGTAACTAGCTTCGCAGGCTATGTTGATTAACATCATTGGGAGACATTACAAGTAAAATAAATCTCTAGCGATGAGAGAAAATCTGGCTGGGTTTAACTTATTGTTTCTATTTCGGTTTCCTTAACTCTTTTATGGTTGAGATCAATGATGGCTATTTAAGCTATTGACAGATGATAATGCATCAGAGAACCATTTATGTGGTTCCCACCACGATAAGTGCCTTTATGTAAAGAGGATACGTCAAACTGCTTATCTCTTTACGTATGAGTGTTATATAAAGCTTGGCACGCGGAAACTATAGATCACTAGCCATTAATATTGATTAATGTTATTAGTAGATAAACCAAACTTCATGCAATACAGATATGAAGGCATGATGCATGCGCCCCTCAATTATCTTCTTAAAACTCAACTATTCTCAAGCATAAGTACACCGATAATGTAAGACATGCCAATATAATGTATACTATATTATACGAGATATTACTCATGGTGGTTGGTTGTTGATAGATTAGTGGCACTAATTGGTAATCCATCAGATATTATTATAAATCCATCGGAGCTAGACAACGCAGTTTGCTTCAGACTTTCACTGGAGTTTGCAATTATTTTTTCACCATAAAGTATGAGTTTCATAGATTTAACTAATGACTACAGTTGTGTTGGAAAATGTTTCAACAACAAAGTTTTAGAATCTTCAGACAACTACTACTACACTGAGGAACAGAGTACAGTTTCCTTGAACTATTCAGATAATGATTTTGACTATAACTCCTGGGAGTGGACACCTGTTAAATCTGGACTAACTATTGCTTACTTTGCCTCAGCCTCTGTAGCTGGAGTAGACTTTAACATTATCACAATATTGGCTGTCGGGTTTGGTGAAAACATCAGAGATAAAGTCAAGATTCAGCTGATTAGTTTGGTCTTGACAGACATTCTTCTAGCTGTATTTTATGGTTCTTTTATCATCAGACTCTACTCATTATATGGTTTTGGTATAACACTACCAGGATTGTGTCAGCTGATATATTTTTGTAGGACGACTGCTTTGTTTGCCAGTCCACTGTGTAGTGCAGCTATAAGTCTAGAGAGATTTGTTGTCGTATACTTTCCATTCAGTGCCTCTCAGTACAGAAACATCCATAAGTGCCTGGTGGTTGTGCTGATATGGATGTGTGCCAGCCTACCAGAGGTTTTGCTGTATGTTTTTGGTTGGGAAAGTGTAGAGAGTGATGGAACCTACGTTTGTGTATACATGTTGTCCCAGACGACATATGTAATGATTCAGTTTTGGAGAGTGTTTGTACCATTTTTTATAGTTGTCATATGCTACTCCTCAATATCTATCAAATTTTGTTTAAGAAACAAAAATCAGATTGTTCGGAATCAAACTAAAACCAATAGAAAATCTGTTGATCAGGTGAGTTAACATTTTTTGAGATTATACATTGTCCACATTAAAACATTCCCTTGAAAACTGGTAATACTGAATAAGACGTAATTTGCACTGTAGAAAGATTTTATCTACTGATCTGCTACTGAACTTTTAGCTTGATGTCTTAGCATAAAACAAGCTTGCACAGCTTGCAGTCTGCAATAAGTTTGGCATTTTCTTTTGAGTAGTACACATTGTTAAACCGATATCTATAAAAAGGAAACAATTCGCAAGTATGCAGCAAAATTTTCTGGCCAACTTCCAGTTTTTCATATAAACCAAAATGCAGACTAGTCAGATCTAGATATTTTGTATCTATTTCAGATTCTGTTGATGCTGGTGGTAGATGCTCTTCTGTCGAT
Source organism: Cryptosula pallasiana (assembly GCA_945261195.1). Lineage (NCBI taxonomy): Eukaryota > Metazoa > Bryozoa > Gymnolaemata > Cheilostomatida > Cryptosulidae > Cryptosula > Cryptosula pallasiana. The sequence continues at coordinate 46,202,193 of OX183131.1, read as the reverse complement.
GTTTACTTGGCTTCCAATGGGCACGTACGATGTTATTTATCACTCATCTTCCCTGATGTATGATGGATATATCAGTTTGTTTACATCAGTGTTATACATTACCAATGCTTTCTCTACTCCCATTGTATATCTCATCTTTAATGTACACTTTAGAGTGAGTATATGCTACATATATGCATCTGGTCTGGCTGGTATCAGGTTGCAATTTTTGTTATTTTGATTGAGCTGCGGCGTATAAATATAGTTCATTTATTTTTAGACGGATCTGTTCCTTCTTCTCAAAAGAGCAAAAAGCTTTTTCATTCTCTGCTTTCTACCAAATATACTAAGGGGTAGTACCAATATGACTGATATGACTCTCTAGTAACTCGACACGCATCAGTGGAGTGGACTATGTTACACCCACCCCATTACCCATATATGTGGAGCTAACATTGTACATAAGCATTGCTGTATTGTGTTGTAATAAAACCATAATGCAAACATAACGATGCAATTGATTATTCACTTGACTGTATAAAGCTGAAACTAAGAAGGACACCATTATTCTGTTTATAGTAGGTTTAAAAAATGAAGATGAACTGAGAATCAAAGTAATGAAATTTGCCCCAGTCAGGAAATCATGAAAGTTTTATAGCACAAAACACAATTACTTCGGGTTTTTTCGCTTCCATCAACTCAAACTAATGAAGTTTTTATCAATACTAGTAGTAATATATGAGCAGATCTCCCTACCAAGTGTTTTTTTGTGGATTAGATCTCGGAGGTTATGCAATGGGTTACGACGTTGGATGAATTTGCCGAGTTAATATTGTATTTCATTTGACGGGCATTTGAGCGGCATTTGAGTGGCATTTAAGTGGCATTTGAGTTTTGATTATTTTTTTACTTAATTTGAACTTATATGGTATATAGATTTTTGAATGTATGGCATTCAAGTTTTGATAACTTTTTACATCATTATATACATAATTCTAACTCATAGGGCATCTAGATTTTGAATGTATGGCATTTAAGCTTTGATAATTTTTTGTAATTCCGACACATATGATATCTTGAGAGAGAGGAGAGAGGGAAAGAGGAGAGAGGAGAAAGGGGAGCATTAGCCCTCTAGATGATTAAAATTTACAGTAAATTTTGTGTAATACAAAGTACTTTAACTTCATTTATTCACTTGAGACTACATATCATCAGCATTCGAGATCGAGTTTACATATAAGAATAGTTGTATTTGTATACATCTAGAGAGGGGAGGGAGGAGAGAGGAGAGAGGTTAGAGGAGAGAGGTTAGAAGAGAGAGAGGAGATATCTTGAGAGAGAGGAGAGAGGAAAAGATGAGAGAGGAGAGAGGATACCATTAGCCCTCTAGATGATTAAAATTTACAGTAAACTTTATGTAATACAATGTACTTTAACTTCATTTATTCACTTGAGACTACATATCATCAGCATTCGAGATCGAGTTTACATATAAGAATAGTTGTATTTGTATACACCTAGAGAGGGGAGAGAGGAGAGAGGAGAAGTTAGAGGAGAGAGAGGAGATATCTTGAGAGAGAGGAGAGAGGATACCATTAGTCCTCTAGATGATTAAAATTTACAGTAAATTTTGTGTAATACAAAGTACTTAAACTTCATTTATCCACTTGAGACTACATATCATCAGCATTCGAGATCGAGTCTACATATAAAAATAGCTGTATTTGTATATACCTAGAGAGAGTTTAGAGGATAGAGGTTAGAGGAGAGAGAGAGGAGACTTGAGCATAAATATTTCTTTTAGTTATATATATTTACAGTTATTATGTTTACCATACATATAATCACCGTTAATTTTTGATTTTGTTTAAAAATTATTATTATTTCTGGTAAAAAACTACATTAGTTAAGTTTTAAAATCATATGAATGAATTTTGTGTCAATCTAGTATCTACTGCATTATATATTTACAATATTACTTTGTAATTATTAGTGAAAGAAACTATGAAATATCGGCGAGTAATTAAGTAATTCATTAAGGAAATTGGTTGGAATCGTAGTAATATTTTTTAAATATAGCATTAATTTGCAACAACTATTAATGAAAGCAATTATGAAATGTTGATGAGTAACTAAGTAATCTAGTAAGGAAAACTGATTGAAATCACGGTAACTAAAAGATACTTGCGACATGTTTTATCAGCGAAAAAATCAAGCAATTTTCAAATGTTTACGAGTAACTAAAGCGATTCAGTAGGAAAAACCAACTGGAATCACGTGCTATCCGTTTTTGAAATATTTACGATAAATACAATTGCAACATTGCTGTTATCAACAAAAAAATTAAGCGAGTATCAAATGTTTACGAGTAACTAAGTGATTCAGTTGGCAAAAACCGATTGAGATCATGTGACATCCGTTACAAATATTTACGTTAATTGTTAGCAACGAGAAAATAAATATTTCTTAGAATATCCGTTATAGCAAGTTACGATAATTTTGTACTCGCCCTAAAGGTTTTCAGTCCATTTTTGGCCAGACCAAACTTTATGCGAGACGTTCTAGGCATTATTTCAGTCGACGTAATGTTACCAGTTCATTTTCACAAGTTTTTAAAAAGTAATTAATTATAATATAACGCAAGTGTCACTTCACTAATAAACTCACTCCAGAAAAGTCATTAATCACCATCTCTCACCTAATCCTATATGTTTTGACCTTTTTAATGTTATGCTTTATAAACTAGCTCGAGAAAAGTCATTAATTACGCCTAAGCCCTATTTATTATCATGTTATTTCTATTTAAAACAAACAAAAAACATCCATAGACTTCGGAATAATAGGTTTATCAATTCAACCTAAAAAGGAAGAGAACTTGATTGCATTTATCTCCTGTTTTTTCTTGTATTTGATTACATATTAGTTAATACGGGTACAACCTTTCACCAAAAACTTAATGAGAAATCCATTCACTTCCAACAAAACTTAATTTCAAACCGGATTGTGGTTATATCTCTAATTCCAGTTATCTCCGGTATCATCTAAAAAACATGAACAAAGTATGACTTTATCCACTTGTTTTGTTAATTAGACTTACAAGCTTGAAAATCCAATACTGTTACTTTTCTTAAAATATCTCATAAATTCAGTTCTAGGAGGTGTTTTGTGTGTGAAATACAAACAATGTATCAACATACATAGTGTATTTTCTATTTTTAGGAAGCTGTTTTGTCTAATAAATCAAGAGTTATATGTTACATATACATACTTAAATGCTATCAGATACCTGTAAAGTATTTATTACATTCCTAACTCATACTTAATGTTGTAAACTATAATTGAAGGTCACACATTTTAATTTACTGTCTGATGATATAAAGATGGAACTACACTGCATCAATGTTTTGCTGTTGATGTATCTATATGATTGTTTGTGGATATGTTCAGTTGACTACATAGTTCGAAGTAGTGTGTGTTATAGTAGAGCATATCAATGAACTGCAATTGAACTAGTTAATCACACATCATATATTTGCTATAAAATATGTTTAAAGGATGTGAGTTGACATTCAAATGAATTGTAAGTTTTGTCCTATCTAGCTATATTTAAAAGAGTATCAATCTAGGACTTGTAAAATTTGTTTATCCAATGCTCTACATTCAAAAATTTTAGCTAGGTAGAAAGAAAGTTTACATGAGTGTATGTACCAAAAATTTTAGCTAGGTAGAAAGGAAGTTTACAGGAGTGTATGTACCAAAAACTTTAGCTAGTTAGAAAGGAAGTTTACAGGAGTGTATGTAGAGCTTCAGCTTATTAGTCTATCTAATCTCTACCTTTCTATTTTTTAACCGACTTCCCATTTAACTTCCACTTTTTTAAAAAACAATATCATTTATCATAGTAATGATCAGAAAATCAGTCTACGAATTAATATTTGATAAATGACTTCAATGTTTTGTATATAAGAGAAAGTATTTTTTCTAAGCAGTATCAGTTTTCATTTTTACTTCATTTAAAGCATTAGTCTGCAAAACAACAAAAAAAAATGACTAGCAATATTGCTACAACAAATGAGTAAGTTATTTTATACTATCTTTTACAATTTTGTTGCAGTTACATTTATAAATTTATACAAATGTATATATATATATATATATATATATATATATATATATATATATATATATATATATATATATATATATATATATATATATATATATATATATATATATATATATATATATATATATATATATATATATATATATATATATATATATATATATATATATATATATATATATATACAACTTCTAATGAGGGAGAACAACTAAATATAGGTGAAATAGATTTCAGCGCTATGTAAGTATATTATTGAGACTTTATCATTCAACTGTATTATATAAAGCTTTAATTAATCACAATCTTGTTTTATTAAGTTCTACGGATGATGAAACATTAAGGTGGATCGAGGAATGTTTTGGGGAAGCAGAGAAGAAGGTAAAAAAGACAAGTGCTACCAGACATATTGCTATGAGTAAGTATTTTTTTCTGTTTTATGAAAAATGTAAATTTTTCTGTAGGTAAAATAATAATACCTCTACATTTACTACGTTATTTTTGTAGAAAAAAACATCTACACGATTCATTGCAAGTGGTCAATGCATTGGGAAGGATAAATCCTTTCTCTCCTACGACCGTCACACATTTGAATGTGAGTATGATGAAAATATTATTTACCACATACTCATTCAATTTAATAAATTTTTTTCAAAATAAAATAACTACATTGGTATTTCTATTTTAGTTCAAGCAGAGAATCCCCAACTAAAAGAATATAGAGAAGCAAGTCTCTTAGATGGGGATATAAAAGAAGATAGAAGTAGTAATATATGAGCAGATCTCCCTACCAAGTGTTTTTTTGTGGATTAGACCTTGGGGTTGAGACAATGGGTTACGGCGTTGGATGAATTCGCCGAGTTTATATTGTATTTTACTTGAGGGGTACTTGAGTGGCATTTGAGTGGCATTTGAGTGGCATTTGAGTTTTGATTAGTTTTTTACTTAATTTGAACTTATATGGCATATAGATTTTGAATGTATGGCATTCAAGTTTTGATAACTTTTTTACATAACTCGAACTCATATGGTATCTTGAGAGAGAGGGGAGAGGAGAGAGGAGAGAGGAGAGATGGGAGATGAGAGAGGAGAGAGATTTTTTAGTTTTCTATACATTCATGTATATATGGTTAGTTATGTACATATTTATGGCTATATTTATATCTACATAGAGAGAGGAGATATATCTACATTGAACAAATATATTGATCAAAAATGAAAATTATATGATTATATACCTGATTACATAATAAGTAGGGAGTAACTGTATACATAATTATAACTCATAGGGTATCTAGATTTTGAATGTAAGGCATTTAAGGTTTGATAATTTTCTGTAATTCCGACTCATATGATATCTTGAGAGAGAGGAGATATATCTACATTGAATAAATACAGTGATTAAAAATGAAAGAATATGTGAATATATACATTTATTATGTAATAAGTAGGGAAAATCTCATATAATATAGCTAGAGTCAGTAAATACTAAGTAATAACAATTAATACATAGTCTTTTTTTCATTTCATTCAATTTTCATAAATTTTTTGCAAAAAGAAATCATTCTCTAAATGGTTAAATTTCATCTAATTGTACAAATTTACAAAAAAGGAGAATGTGATAAAATAGATATCATAATAGAGTGTAATAAGTTGAATATATAGAGTTAAAGTCTATAAAAACTTTTTAATTTGTAAAGTATTTGATGACTTTACAAGAAATATCATCACATTCAGGTTCAATGATGATGAGAAGATTTTCTTCAAGCTTAAGTTTACTATTTTCCGATATAGACAGAGAAAGTTTTGAAAAACCCTCCAAATCATTATAAATAAAAACTCTATAAATCGACGGTGTTGAATTTGTAATTGATACTGAATTGTTTTCGCATATGATGTATCTATCACACACACAATCAGTAGTAGTTTCGATTTCTTCAGAATTGTATATAGTAGAGTTTGTAGGGCTTGGTTGTTCCAAAATTAAATCGACTAAACCCAGAGCTTGTGGAAGAGATGGAATTGATGGTGATAAAGCCGGAACTACTGGCTTGTTTGTAGTGGTTGTCGTCGGGGTTGTTGTCGTCGTTGTCTGTGGAGTTGTGGTGATTGTTGTCGTTGTATGTGGAGTTGCAGTGGTTGTTGTTGGAGTTGTTCTTCGAGTCGTAGTTAGTAATCCTTCATCGTATAAACGAATGTAATTTAAAGCTTCGTCGGTTTTGCAAACAAAGTAGTGTTGAGGCCACATATCATAAGTGTCACAGCTTCTACGTAGGTGAGTAGGTTCCATGAAACATGTGAGTCTACGCATACGATATTTTAAGTTTTTTCTTAAAATACGAGTTACTGAATCAACCGCTTCCATATTAAGAATTCCCCGAAAACATCCAGACGCTCTATGAGATAAAGTGAATGGTGTAAACTCTGTTACAAGACAATAACCGCTTAGGATTGGGAATAATAGGAGATAGATGCAATATCTCATTTTTTTTTATTCAGAGAGAGAGACTTTTAACCTAGTTTATGCTTTCATCATCTAGAGTTAACTGTCTTGCATTTCGGTGTTCTTTGGTTAATATGCTTCAACTAAAGCTCTATATTTATAACCTTGGGATTGCATTTGTCTTTGGTATCTCCTTGACATGTGATACTGATGATAATCTTGTTTTGAACAGACTTCAAACTTTCAAAACTCGAAAATGACAAATTTACACCTTCAATACCATTGATGTTAGTGATGATAGTAGCTATTTTCGGCTCCCTGTTGGTCAAACGATTGCATTCCACACATGCAAAGTTGGTTGTCTCAAACTCTTCTGTTGGTGGACAAATCAAACGTGAGGTGTTGTATTCAAATACACATAATTCATCATTCCAAAATAGTTTTGTATTTTGAGTAAGACCTTCCGTATTATTTTTAACCCCTATTGCGCATTCCTCCTGATTCAGAGTGTATTTTGTTGGTGTATCACAAGACACAGAATCTGTAGAAGTTATTTCCTTGCAGATCCAAGAAGCGCTTTGAGGGATGAAAAAACCACAATATAATAAGTCGGGAGGGTAGAGTCGCACACAGTTTTTTCCATTTTCATCTTTATATCGTATAGTCCTTTTGAAAGGTGAAAAAAACAAGACATCATTTTTATCCATAGCTCCGGCTATACATTCATCAATTTCGTTGGTATAGAATACTCCACTAACATTGGGAAATGTTAGTGCCAGTAGCAAGATAAATACGCAGCTCATTTTTTAAAATGTTTTCGCTTTCAGTGTTGAAAGTTGAATACTTTCTTTCTTGATGTTTTTTTCTATTTATATGTAAGAGGCTAGCGGCTTGTTCAGCTCTCTCAACCGATTTTGAAGATGTGAAACAATCTCATCAAAGTGGCTACCAAAATGTAAGTATGGTTCCAATCGAGATTGAGACAAAAGAACATGTGTTCCTGTCCAGCGAAATGAAGTCAAACCTCTTAAAATCGAAATATCTATCAAATCACCTAGTTCAGCATCTTTCAAACATTGCTTAATATCAATCAGTTCGATCGCTCTTTTGAGATCTTCAAAATCTATCAACTTGTCTTGCGGACAGCATACTTTTGGATCAAAGCTCCTAGAACAGTTTAAGCATTCGAGAGGATTTGCTCTTGAAATACAATTACAGCTCAAAAGCATGCTTTGTATTGATTTACGAACTAGATTGAATCCTAACACAAAATAAAATACTTCTTCGGTGATGAGTTGAACAAAAAGAGGATTCGAACGCTCTAAAGGAATGTGTTCAAAATGAGTCCTTATGAACTTAGGAACAAAATCAGCCAATGTACCAATTGACTTGAATCCTTGAGTTTTTCCACTCATGTTTCTGCTGTAGTTCAGAGATAAATGAAGCAACTTTTTTTGTAGCAGTTCTTTTATGAGTCTTCAGATATATTTGTCGAATCAATAGTTATTATCGGGTTGACTGAGTCTTCTTTTTCATCAAGAGTGTAAGCGTATGGATATCCTTCTGCTATCGCAAGTAATTTATCCTTTAGTCGTTGATAAGCCAGTTTGCTCTGACTAGTAGGTAATAGGTAGGGATTTAATCGTGCTCTCAAATTTGTTAACAAAAAGGGAGACTTCAAATCATCAGTGGAAAGATCCAAAAAAGCATTAATCCATTCATTATGCACCAAAAAACCCATTTTAGCATTTTTCAAAACTTGTCTTCTATCAATCCAGTCGATAGCATCACCCAATTCTTTTTTGGTAGGTGTAGCGCCTTCAACCATTTCAGCATATCTTTTACAAGTGATACATTTGTCATCAACGTGTGAACAGTAACAGTTTAGTAGCGATAGATTGGTTGCTTGCTTGTAAAAACTTCCTCCTAGTACACAGTATACACATTCCTCCGTAAAATAAATCCTCAACATTTCATCAGAAACCTCAGCCAAAAATGTCTTAGGACCTATAGCATCGGAAGCTTCTTGGTGAGCAAAGTCTTCAACACGTAACATATTTGTTGTTATTCCGTTAAATTACAAAACGCGAATGATACGTTTTCAAATTGAAACATCTATTTAATCATTCATTACTTTTTCTTTTTTTTGAGGTTAATTGTTATGCTAGCTCATGTAGATCTTCATAAATGCTTTAATTTCAACCTGACAACCATCGATTGGGCAAGGTTTTACTTCTGATGAGCATTCAGTAAGCGCTTTTTCCTTACACTCACTACAGTAAATGAGATGACCACACGGAAGAGAGATATGATTTGCAATTACTTTTTTTTCATGCGTCTCAGACACACATTGAGCGAGTTTGCTTTGCTTAGTCTGATCTTTATCTTTTTTTAACGAATCAATTGATTTAGCATCATTTTTTAACAGCGGATCTTTATCTTTTTTTAACGAATCAATTGATTTAGCATCATTTTTTAACAGTGTTGACGAATTCTCAACAGTTGTAAAATCATTTTCAAAAATATGTAAGGCTTCAATCATAAAACCTATTCGCTCAAAAGGTTTTCCATTTAACACTAAAACTTGTTCGATATCGTTTTGACTGTATCCTAGTTTTTTGCAAATAAGTTTCATTTCTTCGGTGTCATTGTTGCGCGTTATTTGTTTTAATTTTTCTCGATATTTTTCAACCCGTCGCTTACACCTTTTGCCTTTTTCCGTTCGCATGTAAACATCCTCAACATACTCTTCACCTTTACTCCCGAGTAAAAAATAACAGTCTGGGAACCATCGACAGTGTTCCTCCCATGGTAGATCACTCTCTTTCCATTCTTTAAGTTCACCTGAGCAAAAGAAGCATTTTACACTATCCCCGAACTTAGTATAGTAGAAACCTGCATTGGAAAGGAGTTTCATGGAGACTTTACCCTTTCATTGTTTGAAACTGTCTTCTCTAGATGTTTCAGTAGCAAAACGTGGTGTATCAGCACGATCAATTGATATACCTAGAGGTAATACTTCTGCAGTTAAATCTCCTCTTCTGATCTTTTGTTCTTCCATCGTATAACTTTTGACAATTGAGATGTTTTTCATTTCATCTGCAAGTAGTTTCCTAGGTCTATACAGACGATTGTGAGTGTTAAATCCTCTAACAAATCGACAAAACGGAAAACTTTTAGCGTGTTCTTTCATCGGATGTTCATCTTCATCCTTCCAGTTTAGTAATACCCCTTGGCAAAAAACACATCGAACAGCGTTGTCTTTTTCAAGGTTATAGAAACCAGCTGCAGCCATGTTTTCACCACAATGTTTACCTACTCGTCTCCAATTTGTAAGAAATGATTTTCTTCGATAACTTTCATCAAGCATTAAAGCCTCTCTTTCATAAAAAGAGAGTTCATTGTAAATGAACTTGAAAAAGTCCGATGGGGAAAGTTGCGCAATAGTTTTTTGTAATTTTAATGACAAAAGACTACAGTGATTATCCGGATAAGTTGCGACGACATAAGTTATTGCAGTGGTATCAGGAAAAGTTCGTTGTAAAAACAACGATGAAGTAACGAGTAAACTATCATCTATCCATTCAGCGCAGTCTTTAGTATTTTCAAAACAATTTCGAGTTTTTTGCATTTCTCTTTTTTCATTATAAATAGTGTTTGCTACATATCTGTTGTTTGTTACTCGACACATTATTTATATATAATATAAGTAGTAGCTTCAGTTATTACTCAAGTTGAAGTTTTGTTGGAAAGTTCTTTTCCTTTGATCTAGTTCGTTGTTATTCTAAAAAAAAATGATAATGCTTTATAGCAAAAAAAATAAAAAAAAGACTAAGGTTTCAATTTTTTTTCAATATACTTGAATTGATTACTATTATAATAGAACGTAAATACTTACATCAGAAATGAAGACTTGTCTTTTCTTTTGAATTAAAATGAATGATATTCCTAGTAGTTTGAACTTGAGAGCTGCTTTCTATAAAATTCGGATGAAGAAGGAGTACATTTTTCATTTTGAAGTCCTGAAATAATAAGAATAAACATAATTAAAACTTACATACAACATTTTTTTGATATCTTAAATAGTGAATAATCTTGTTTTTTATTCAGAAAATGTCTTCACGCTTAAATCGATTACAATTAAAACAAAATATAAATACTTACATCACAAATGAAGACTTGTTTTTCTTTAATGAATTATATACATAGTTGTTTGAACTTCAGCTGTTTCCTATGTAACTCAAATGATGAAGAAGGAGGGTTGTAGTAGATGATGATGTAGTAGATCTTCTTCCTTCAGTTAGTTTGAACTTGAGAGCTGCTTTCTATAAAATTCGGATGAAGAAGGAGTACTTTTTTCATTTTGAAGCCCTGAAATAATAAGAATAACCATAATTAAAACTTACATACAACATTTTTTGATATCTTAAATAGTGAATAATCTTGTTTTTTGTTCAGAAAATGTCTTCACGCTTAAATTGATTACAATTAAAATGAAATATAAATACTTACATCATAAATGAAGACTTGTTGTTCTTTGAATTAGATGAATTATATACATAGTTGTTTGAACTTCAGCTGTTTCCTATGTAACTCAAATGATGAAGAAGGAGGGTTGTAGTAGATGATGATGTAGTAGATCTTCTTCCTTCAGTTACTAACGATGAAGTGAATGCTTTCTGTATGAAAACAGTGCTTCTTATATAGCTTAAGTTGCACTGCTATGAATCAGCATTATTTTCACATGAATGGAAACCGTTGCTTTCGCGGGAATAACAAAATTATTTTCACGCGAATACAAACCAATGCTTTCGCGGGAATAAATAATTTATTTTCACACGAATGGAAAGCGTTGCTTTCGCGGGAATAAAAAATTTATTTTCACACGAATACAAACCAATGCTTTCGCGGGAATTAATATTTTATTTTCACGCGAATGGAAACCGTTGCTTTTGCGGGAATAAATATTTTATTTTCACGCGAATGCAAACCAATGTTTTCGCGGGAATAGATAATTTATTTTCACGCGAATGGAAAGCGTTGCTTTCGCGGGAATAAAAATTTTATTTTCACGCGAATACAAAGCAATGCTTTCGCGGGAATCAATATTTTATTTTCACACGAATGGAAACCGATGCTTTCGCGGGAATAAATATTTTATTTTCACGCGAATACAAACCAATGCTTTCGCGGGAATAAATAATTTATTTTCACGCGAATAGAAACCGTTGCTTTCGCGGGAATAAAAATTTTATTTTCACGCGAATACAAAGCAATGCTTTCGCGGGAATAAATATTTTATTTTCACGCGAATACAAACCAATGTTTTCGCGGGAATAAATAATTTATTTTCGCACGGATGGAAACCCTTGCTTTCGCGGGAATAGAAATTTTATTTTCCCGCGAATACAAACCAAAGCTTTCGCGGGAATCAAAACTTTATTTTCACGCGAATGGAAACCGTTGCTTTCGCGGGAATCAATACTTTATTTTCACGCGAATGGAAACCGTTGCTTTCGCGGGAATAAATATTTTATTTTCACGCGAATACAAACCAATGTTTTCGCGGGAATAAATAATTTATTTTCACACGGATAGAAACCGTTGTTTTCGCGGGAATAGAAATTTTATTTTCCCGCGAATACAAACCAAAGCTTTCGCGTGAATCAATACTTCATTTTCACGCGAATGGAAACCGTTGCTTTCGCGGGAATAAATATTTTATTTTCACGCGAATACAAACCAATGTTTTCGCGGGAATAAATAATTTATTTTCACACGGATGGAAACCGTTGCTTTCGCGGGAATAGAAATTTTATTTTCCCGCGAATACAAACCAAAGCTTTCGCGGGAATCAATACTTCATTTTCACGCGAATGGAAACCGTTGCTTTCGCGGGAATAAATATTTTATTTTCACGCGAATACAAACCAATGTTTTCGCGGGAATAAATAGTTTATTTTCACGCGAATGGAAACCGTTGCTTTCGCGGGAATAAATATTTTATTTTCACGCGAATACAAACCAATGTTTTCGCGGGAATAAATAGTTTATTTTCACGCGAATAGAAACCATTGCTTTCGCGGGAGTAAAAAAAATAATTTTCACGCGAATAAAAACCAAAGCTTTCGCGGGAATATCGCGTGAAAAAACTGCTGAGTCATAGATATATTATAAAGGTTTCATAGGGTTAATTAGTACAGCTTTAGCTATTTAAGAACCAGTGTTTTCACACAGAAAGCATCCAGTTCTACAATAGCTAGCAAGGAAGCAACATCTACACACCAACTACTACATTTACTTGAAACTCAATAAGGTGAGAATCACTAAATAATTCTTTAACATATACTGATAAAAAACTTCAACTAGTTTTGCTATAATACTTCAGAAAGTTAATTTTATGTTTTAATATTTTGTTCTTATTAATAAAAGATCAAATAGTTTCACCATAACGCATCAGAAAAATTATTATGGTTTTGATTATGTGTTTATTTTATAAATATCTAGTTAGTTTATTCTTTTCAAAATATTTTTCAAATTCCAGCCATTTGTTACATATTTTTTACTCTCTTTTCAGTTCCAACTTCCGACTGAACGCTCTGAATATGAATGAAGACCGTAATACCTCATTTCTCTCAACATTCGAACCATACTCTGATGATAAAGAAAATATCCCTCCTGATTCACATCTAATAAGAAGGAAACTGAACACAATTCGACCAAAGCCATGGGATTCGGATAGAAATAAAACGATCGACTATACTTGGACTTTGAAAGCACCATCTCCTTCTCATCTTTCCTGCTTGTCAAAAAATGCTGCTAGTTTGCTCAATTCTTGCGATACCAATGACAGAGTAATGATTGGAAGGTTTCAACCACTTCACTTAAATCAAACGCCATCACTTCTCGAGATAGTCTCCATCGAACGACCAACTGAGGATGTATATAAAAACTTATGCATTATCCGCTACAATATCGAAACATTTGGCAACAGACGACAAGTGAGGTCTATGGTGAGAAATGAGGATTACAACAAATTAGCTCCAACACAACCGGATGTTCCAAAACTGGTGGTTTTTATGGGATTTGATTCAGACAAGCATCCAATCTTTCACCCTATCAACTTCCCATCCAATATTTCCCTTGAGGAAGCTAAACAGCTAAGTAGATTAATAAAAAAAAAAACACCTACTCAGTTGATCAGTATGGTTCGTATCGCAACGCTCTCGCAATTTGCTGTTGGAAGTGTAATCAGTTTTGAATCTCCTCAAATATCAACTCAGTTAACATTACCTAATGGAGATGTGGTGATGAATGCGCTACTGGTAAACTACAGATGTTTGCAATATGATGGTTTGATGATGGGAGTTCTATATATACCTGAAAAACACGCTAGCAACGTCAAACAAATTGGAACAGGAGTCATACTTGTAAGAAATCGTGAAGTTAGTAGATTTGGTTATCATCGACATGATATAATCACATTCACAGCATTACAAGCGATAGAAACGGCTCAAAACCTATCCAACAAACTTGATGATTCCAACCAGATGAAGTACTTTACTACAGATGAGGTTGTTGAGAACAAGGTCTTAGTGCTTTCAATGGGAGTGGGAAACACATCTTCTACATCTTTGAGAGAACCAGCGCCCCCTGGTGAAAACTATATTCAAAAAGAGCATGTCAGACAAGACAACATAGTGAGTATTTTTTATTCAATGTAAACTAACTGATATAAGTAATACTTCCAATTAGATAATATTTATTTATAAAGCAATTATTTTTTGTTTTGCTTTAGATAGAAGAGAGAGAATCAAAAACACTTGATGAAAATTATGCTCAAGAAAAAACAAACTGAACAATATAACTTGGTGAGTTACTTCCCTTTACTATATAATGTTAACTAACCAATGTAAAAAGAACTATAATTCAAATTTATGTAATTATTTTACATTTTTGTTTAATCATCCTATACTAATACATAACTTTTGATTTTAGTTCATTATGGAATCAAAAGTACATAGAACAGAAGTCTTCCTTCCTAGTTATAACATCAGTACAACAATGACAACATTGTAAAGAAAAAGACTATCAACCATTGATTGTCATTACAAGTTGTAGTGCTTTGAATTACTTAGTATTTACTAACTCTAGCTATATTATACAAGAATATTTTGCTACTTATTATGTAATAAATGTATATAATCATATATTGATTCAATGTAGTCTCCTCATTCTTCTCTTCTCTCTCAAAATATCATATGAGTTCGAGTTATGTAAAAAAATTATCAAAACTTGAATGTCATGCATTCAAAATGTATATGCCATAAGTTCAAATTAAGTAAAAAAATAATCAAAACTCAAATGCCACTTAAATGCCACTCAAATGCCACTCAAGTACCCCTCATTATGTAATCAGGTATATAAACATATAATTTTCATTTTTGATCAATATATTTGTTCAATGTAGATATATCTCCTCTCTCTATGTAGATATAAATATAGCCATAAATATGTACATAACTAACCATATATACATGAATGTATAGAAAACTAAAAAATCTCTCTCCTCTCTCTCCTCTCTCATCTCCCATCTCTCCTCTCTCCTTTCTCCTCTCCCCTCTCTCTCAAGATACCATATGAGTTCGAGTTATGTAAAAAAGTTATCAAAACTTGAATGCCATACATTCAAAATCTATATGCCATATAAGTTCAAATTAAGTAAAAAACTAATCAAAACTCAAATGCCACTCAAATGCCACTCAAATGCCACTCAAGTACCCCTCAAGTAAAATACAATATAAACTCGGCGAATTCATCCAACGCCGTAACCCATTGTCTCAACTCCAAGGTCAGATCCACAAAAAAACACTTGGTAGGGAGATCTGCTCATATATTACTACTGATAGAGAGTGTTTTAAGTGTCAGTGATATGCACTATCTTTATATACATCTGCCATAGTTAAGAAAGTTATCTATATATAATGAGAATTTGTTTATTTTGCTTGTAGATATTGATAACAAAAGGCCGAAATATTTCCTTTCAGTGCTTTCGATGTTGTTGTTAGCGTATTGTACAAAGTTGCTGAGCAAAGCACTGGAAGGAAAAGAAAACAACATTTTGTGCATATTTTGTGGTAAGAAGTTTAAATTAGGGGAGTTGCATGAGCCTGGCGGAGTTCTTTCAAGACATTTTTTTGCTCACTTGTTCATTTTTTATTGCTTATGCGGAAAATCCCATACAATTTTCAGAGATCTCCAGCAACATAGTTGTATTTTAAAAACTAAAATGTTTTTTATTGTCGATCTTGCTAGTTATAATAATTTTGTTTTGTTTATTAATAAAAAAATATTCGGAATTAGTTATGGATATTACTTTTCCAAAAAATTTTGCATTAGTATATCTCTATCCAATAGAAGGTCATTTTTCTGAAAACATTGATTTAGATTTTGAATTAGGGAGTAAATGGTTGGCAATAGCTAAAAAACCGGCTGTTGGAGATCGAAAGCTTTTACTTAAAAACCAGTGTAAAAAAATGAGAGCACTTATATCTTCAGATTCTGATCTTTCAGAAATTGAAGAAAGTAATAATGACTCAATTTCTGTTGGTAGTTCACAGTGCAGTCCAAAAACCAGTGTTTTAGAATCTAATACTGTAACAGATAATCCTCGAACTCAAGTAGATTTCAAAGAAAGCCAAAAGATTGATAATAAAAAATTGATTTAAGTTCAGTTAAATTAATTTTGAATATAAAAGATGGACTGAACAAAAGGGTTCTAATGATTGTGTTAAATTGAAATTAGCGTCTATTAGAAAGAAATGCAAAAAAATTCAGATTTTTCTCAAAAAGAAATTCTTGTATTAACTGCACTCTTAGGCGAATTTTAAATTTTTTATTTCACTATATTTTTTAGTATTATCATGGCTCTGGAATAGCCTTTATGCAACTGTCCTATTTTATATTTTCTTATCGCAAAATATATAGTTAATCGGTTGTTTTTTTTTATAAATACTCTATATATATATTATATATACAGACAATAGACTGTGTTTTTATGATTACTTTATTCATTTGTATTATCACATAATTGTATACATTTTATGTAAAAAATGTTCTGTCATTAGTTTACATAATGCATTATTTTATTTGTTGTTGAGAACTCCATATGCTTCATTCTTACTGTATTACTTTGCATAATATTGCAAAATAAATATTTTATTATTCACCTTCATAACGCATCCAAGTTATGAAACAGAGCAAGTTTCACATCTGTATTACTGAATTTATAACATTGTTATGAAAAAGACTATAATTACTTAATTATTGTGTCATATCATGACAAACTATCAGCACCCAATTCACAAAACTGTAAATCCTAAAGTATAATGCTTGCGGTTGTAAAAAATTCTTCTACTGTCTTGGTTTTCAAACAAATTATAAAACATTTTCACAATTTTTTTGTGTAAAAGCGGAGTTGTCTTACCATTTTGACAAAATGTGCCGACAACTTTTAAATATTTTTCAAAAAACGAAGCCTAGAAATTATAAATGGGAGTTGTCTTAACATTTTTGAAAATGTGACGATAACTTGAAATATTTATTGTTTGCATCGGAACATTGAAATTTTGTAATATTTTTAGAGTTGTAACCCCAAAAGTTTTACAAATTGACTAAATTACTAATGTTAAATATAAATAAAAAATACTTTATTACGCTAAATATATACAAATTATTGCACAATACAAATAATATATAATTTAATGTTCATGAGTTGTTGCTGATAGATTTGGCGAGTCATCAGTCATTCACTTGTACACGTATTCTATCTTAAAACATACATAGACGTCGTTATAACAACTACATCGTACTATGGTGAAAAATACGATTATTAGTAGTTACTTATTACTAGTGAAGATTTACATACCTTAATTAAATTTCCGATATCGAAATCTTGCTAGCTTCGCTTGAAATGAGATTGTTATCTTCATTGCTTTTCTCACTATCATTGTTGACAACTTCATCTTTTTTCTCAAAGTTTTTGTTTTCAGAGTCATCATCCGTCATATTATCATCTTCTTCGTCATCAGTATAAGCATCAATGTTATCATCATCGTCATCGTCGTCGTCGTCGTCGTCGTCGTCGTCGTCGTCGTCGTCGTCGTCGTCGTCGTCGTCGTCGTCTTTGTCGTCGTCTTTGTCGTCGTCGTCGTCGTCGTCATCATCATCATCATGACTTTTCATCCGCTCAGCATTATCAAATAGGGAAAATCTGAAAGCTATTCCTTCTTTTTCACTTGAAGTAGATAGGAGCATTAAAGCTTCTTCAACACCCAGAATCGTGAGAATGTGTTTCTTTGTACCACTTTGAGTCGACATCGTACTTTTATAGTGAATCATACCACATTTATGATTTTTGATCTTCAAAACGTTCTCAGAAGGGACGACAATCTTTCCAGTCATCAAAGATCCATCATTCGCCATGTATCTGTAAGTGACAGTGTGAGTGATACGTAGAGGTGATGTGTCTTGTTTTCGTTTTCGCTGCTTCAACTTAAAATTTTTCCAAACTGAGAGTCTAGTGAATGTCAGAAGAGTGTTGACAGGAATATTATCGAAAGTGATGATATTAAAGTACGCATTCAATTGTTTCAATGATTTGTTTCTCAAGTTTTTGGCTATAACTCGTTGTTCTAGCCCTTGGTGATGATTACCTCCTACAATACGAAGATCGGGTTGATTTTCTGCTAGCTTTCCCATGTACACTAGGGTATGTGAAGAGCGGGGATCGAGTTCCTGTAGCTCCACCGTAAATTCTTTGTCAATCAGTGACTTGACTCGAATTCAATGATCGTTTGTTAAAACATATTCATAATCCAATATAGCATAATCTTCAACGTAATTGACATTGAAAACCTCCAATATCGCAGGGATTGGTAAATCCGTCAGACTCACAAAATTTCCGATTTCCAACATCCCCTTCCACATAGCTCCTGTCATTATTCCAGCCATCTTGAGCAATTTGAACTCTCTAAGTTTGTTTATGGTTTTATTCTTGGTATTGCTGAATAGAAACGAAATTGAAGCTCGAAATAATGTCGCTGTTGGTTTTTTGTTATCCTCTGTTTGTTTGACTTCACTGTTCTCATGCAGATATGTGTAGTCCGGTGTGGGACTCAAAGGAGAGTCAGCTGAAACTACATGACGTTTCATTGCTATATCGGCAGGAGTGTTGATGTTTGAGCTGGAAGATGTATCATTAAAGGTGTTAGGATTGGGACTTCTATCGTCAATGTGAATGCCATTGGTGGTGGAATTGGGGGTTGTAGTGGAGATAGTGTCAGTGTTGTTGGTAGCTGTAGTTGGTTCAATATGGAGCTTAGGAAGTGCTTTGGAGTGTGACGTCATCATACCTGCAAAAAGTAAGACAACTTAGTTTAATGATGTAAATATACTAAAATTATTGTTTTATTAAAAGATTGTTTTTTAAAAACTAAGATTCAAAAACCTAGATGATTCAATTAACTAAAGACAAATACTGATTTTAGCACTTCTTACCTTGATGCTCTCCTAATAGCTGTAGTAGATGTTGCTTCTCCGTTAGCTGTTGTAGAACTGGATGCTTTCTGTGTGAAAACGAAGGCTCTTATATAGCTAAAGTTGCACTGATTAAACCCTATGAACACCATCTCGGGTCAATCTCTATGAATCAGCATTTTTTCACGCGAAGGAAATTCAATGCTTTCGCGGGAATAAATACTTTATTTTCACGCGAATACAAACCAATGATTTCGCGGGAATAAATACTGTACAGGAATTTGTGTCTGGGTGGTAGCCACCTGTACACACTCCCGACGTATTCTACTGTGGCCCAAGTCTACTTACAATAATCTGCTATTATCGTCTAGAGAGCGTTTACTGTCTGTTGCATTTATGGGTGCGGCCGAATCTGGCGTGTATGTTTTGCTGGCAGTGGACAATAATTATTGGATAATTATTGGCTGCGTCCGAACATGTACATGTCCGACGGTAATTGTACTGCAATTGCCGTTCTAGTTTATAGTTTGTTTCGAACTGTGCTCTGACATTAATTCCTCAGGAATTACTTGTCTAGTTTATAGTTTGTTTCGAACTGTCACTGTTGGCAATAACTATGCTGGAATTATTTGCAGTCGAGTCTGGGCTCAGCCGAGATCGACAAATAACTTCACTGCAATTATTGCTAGTTAACTTGTTGGATTCCCCGAATCCGAATTTAGTAAGAGCCGAACTATTAGTGCACTAGGCCTTGTGTTGTAATCCTTGCCTCAGGCAAGGGTATACACAGTGATAGGGCGTACCGTTCTCACTTTCCATCTTGGCGTCGTGCTCGCTAATAGTCGACCTGTCCAGCGCTGGTAGTTTTGGTGCTCCTAGCTGTGCTTGCTTCAGAGAGAGAGAATCATCTGAGGGTCAGGCTAACTCTGATTTTATTAAGTCAAACATCCATTTAAATACAGGGAAGGCGGGTACACTTTACTAACCACGCCTGATTAAAAATACTGGTGCAAGCCACGCCTTGCCCTTACATCAACACCCACTTGGTAATAATTAAAAACGTGGAAAGATATAATAAGTGTAGTAAATAATTATTTGGTACAGGGTAGAACGCAGTAAATAGTATCGTAGGTACATGTAAACAATAGACTCTTGCATAGACATAGACAGTGTGTAGCGAGTAGACATAAACGTAGACAGTGAGTTATTCCGGAGATAAAAGCTTAACTCTTAGACAAAGGAAATAGAACAATGAGATACAATCTCAGACGGTAATTGCGAGAGAGTAACTTGCTAAGTAGATAATAATAATAAAAATATGAGAGCGTGCTGGCGTCCCTCACAATACTTTATTTTCACGCGAACACAAACCGTTGCTTTCGCGGGAATAAAACTGTTATTTTCACGCGAATACAAACCAATGCTTTCGAGGGAATAAATAATTTATTTTCACGCGCTGGAAACCGTTGCTTTGGCGGGAATAAATAATTTATTTTCACGCGAATAGAAACCGTTGCTTTCGCGGGAATAAAAAATTTATTTTCACGCGAATACAAACCAATGCTTTTGCGGGAATAAATACTTCATTTTCACGCGAATACAAACCGTTGCTTTTGCGGGAATAAAACTGTTATTTTCACGCGAATACAAACCAATGCTTTCGCGGGAATAACTAATTTATTTTCACGCGAATGCAAACCGTTGCTTTCGCAAGAATAAAAATTTAATTTTCACGCGAATACAAACCAATGCTTTCGCGGGAATAAATAAGTTATTTTCACGCGAATAGAAACCGTTGCTTTCGCGGGAATAAAAATTTAATTTTCACGCGAAAACATTGACTTTTATCCGCGGGAAATTAAATCATTTATTCCCGCGAAAGCATTGGTTTCTATTCGCGTGAAAATAAATTATTTATTCCCGCGAAAGCAACGGTTTCCATTCGCGTGAAAATAAATTATTTATTCCCGCGAAAGCATTGGTTTGTATTCGCGTGAAAATAAAAGTTTTATTCCCGCGAATAGGGATTGACACGAGATGATGTTCATAGGGTTTAATCAGTGCAACTTTAGCTATATAAGAACCTCCGTTTTCACACAGAAAGCATCCAGTTCTACAACAGCTAACGGAGAAGCAACATCTACTATACCTACTAGGAGAGCATCAAGGTAAAAACTTGATAAATTACAGTTTTTACTCATACATTATTTATTATACTAAAACATCTGAAAAAAATTAATCATCTGTATTTTTTTAGATTCAGCTACAAAAAATGGAAATAGTTAACAACACAGAATCAGAAACTCAGCCTAAACCTTTGACCCACGAGGACTTGATACTTCTACAAAGCATATGCAATAAAAAAATTGAAGAGAGAGTGCGAATTATCTCAAACAATTGTAAATTCATACAGAAAGACTTGATAGAACAGCTAAATAGTTTTCGAACTGAATCTTTTCTAACATTAAAGCTCTTAGGGAATGATGTTACATCAGACATTCAGAGGTTACATTATCTATTACAACAACGACAACATCAACTAGATCAGGTAAACACACCAATTTCTATCGAGCATGCTCGTAAAGAGCTTGCTCTAAAAAGAAGAAACATACAGCGACAGTCCGCTCAAAGACAAGCTAGAAGGGTAAGGACTCAACAACGTAAGGCACGACGAGCTACGAAAACATCCGATTAACAGTCAATTTTTGATGATAAGGTAATAATTAATAAAAAAATACTATTTAGTAAAAGTTTGTAGTTGTTTTACATTTCTGTTTAATCATTCTATACTAATACATAACTTTTTATTTTAGTTCATTATGGAATCAAAAGTACATAGAACAGAAGTCTTCCTTCCTAAGATATAACATCAGTACAACAATGACGTCATTTTAAAGAAAAAGACTATGCATTGATTGTCATTACAAGTTGTAGTGCTTTGTATTACTTAGTATTTACTAACTCTAGCTATATTATACAAGGATATTTTCCTACTTATTATGTAATAAATGTATATAATCATATATTGATTCAATGTAGTTATATCTCCTCGTTCTTCTCTCCTCTCTCTCAAAATATCATATGAGTTCGAGTTATGTAAAAAAATTATCAAAACTTGAATGTCATACATTCAAAATCTATATGCCATATAAGTTCAAATTGAGTAAAAAAATAATCAAAACTCAAATGCCACTTAAATGCCACTCAAATGCCACTCAAATACCTTTCAAATAAAATACAATATAAACTCGGCGAATTCATTCAACGCCGAGATCTAATCCACAAAAAAACACTTGGTAGGGAGATCTGCTCATATGATACTACTAATCCTGATCAGTGAATTGTGGCTGGTTCAACAGTCAAATCAGATATACGTTCACATTACAAATACAACAAGCTACAGATGTTGTGATTAAATAAGTGTTACATCTACCAAGGAATGAATACTGTAGAGCTCTTCAGCCTTGTCTCTACAAAGGTGCGACAGGATGCATGCTGCCAACTGCAACACTCACTCCCAAACACTAGAAAACTAGTGCTTCAGCTCACTTGCATTCAATCCTGCCTGTTTAACTTCTGTGACCGTTCTTCTGGACGCTGTCTCTCAACTAAAACCTTCTTGGCAACCATGTAAACAAACTGCACAAAATAACACATTGTAATAGATTTGCACAGTGCAGCTCGCTAATCTCATGACTGACCTTGTAGGCTTTCATGCTTGCCCTAAACTGTATTTTGTACTGAGATGGCAGTTTGGCCTCTTGTGAGCACAAGTTTGTTGGCACTTCTAAAAAAACCCACGGTAAGTACCGGTTTTGTAGGTACCTTTTTCCAAAGAACCACATTAATAACACGTGACTTCTTTGTCAAAGTGAGAAGCTTTACAGCAAATGAAGAGAAACAAAATAGATATAGATAAGTATTAAAGTTAAAGCTAGCCTGAGGTGAGCTGTTGAATGTGCTGTTTTATCGATCTTTGAATAAACTAAATATGCTTTATCAAACTCCAGGCAGTTTTTTGCCAAAAAGCTTATTGTTGAGTCTTGATCTCGTTGGTTCCAACAGTTGTTATAAAGCCATGAGTTGAGTTGTAGTATTTTGCCTTATTGCATAGAAAGAGTCGAATCCAAGAATAGCCATTGAGCACAAGCTTCCAAGAGTATAAAAGATTAGGCTTTCAATTGTTTTCAAAATTCCTGAATGTTCAGCGGTTGAGTCAGTATTTCCAGCTATCCTTGGTAGGTCAACTATTATGTAAGCACTGACCTGCATATGATGTGCCGAGATTAATATCTCAATAATTAAAGTGAGTTCATGAGTGAAAGATTAATTTAAATGGAACATTATTGAAAGAGTTAACTTCTCATAATTTAGATGGTCTTTTTTTAAATTATAAAATGCCGGATTAAGTTTTTCAGCGAAAGTAATACTTGAATTGCAATCACAAGCTATTTCACTGAAAACAAAGACACGCAACATTCATAAATACTCATTTTCAAAAAAAAATTAAAGAGCCAGTATTAGTTAATTTATAATCCTTTTTAATGACTCGCTTCAAACTTAAGGGCAAGGCAACTCCTATGGGTGAATTTTGATGAGAGTTTATGACGAAGCATCTTTGAGGGAAAACTCAAAAACTTGAAGCCACTGAAATAGTTAGCACATTCAAACAATTGAAAGTTCTTTCAAACTAGCACTGGTGAACACTGTTCATGGGTGCCTCTCTACAGCCAGCTGTGCAGCAAGAGGGGACAATTACTAATGACATCCTCAATAAACTCTCAACAGAGCTTATGAAATATTAAGCTGTTTTGATATCAAAGTGTGGAGTAAGGTTTTACTTTTTCCAGATAATTCTAAAAAAAATGTGTTATTTGTTGAGACAAAGTTCTATTGGTGTATTCGGGGGCTGGATTGATGAACATATGCTATTAACACATTGATGGGTGGCGAATACATCAATCTAGGCGTTTAAATTCTATTGTATGATCATAAAAAATAATATCTATCAATTCGAATAAAACGTGAAGATATAAAGCTCCAATTTGCGCTGTAGCAAGCATAGTTATTCTCAGACGTGTAAGCAATTCATCAGCGACGGTTATTGTGTTGCTGATCCCTTATTGGTGCTATTAGCATGATGCATCGGTAAGTAGCAGATAGTGGTAGCGAGTCAAAGAATAAACAGCTTTACACTTGTCCGGTTGACAACGATTATTTCAAAGCAATTCATTCTTGATTTGCTATAACATTTATCTTTATTGTTTTAACAAAATAGCTCTGCTTTCGATTATTATGATCGGTCGATTTCCAATATACCAATATTGTACATGACAATAATGAAACAAAATAATAAGGAACAATATATAATGTATAATAAATAATCAAAAATAAGAATTAAACAATAATAAATAACACGAGGAATGAACTGCTGTAAAACAAACATCACCCACCTGGGTATATATTATTTTTTATGTTGCGGATTGATGGAGTTCGCAACCTATGAGTATGCCTCACAAACTAATATTTTTATGCCTGTGGGGATGGTATTTTGCTATCCACTAAAAATTTTGATACCGAGCAATTTGCATAAAATAAATTGCAAAAACTTTTATTTATTGAATTTATTGTACGGATCGGATTGGCAAATATACCTCATGTTTACCATTCAAAATTGCACCTAAACTTACATATTAAAGGATAAATTTATACATCAAATGTAGTTATTTATGATTAGGTATATTTTTCAGTTATATATGTGCTTATGGAAAATGGTACGGCTTGTTTCTTTGACTAATGTGAAAATGAGTCGACTTGGTGTAGTTGATGGGCCAAACTGTTTCACTATAGAACAACTATTAGGCAATAGTAGAATGGCTGAAGTAAAAAGCAGTTGGCAATGACAGCACAACCAGGAGTTGAGCGCATGTTTGACAAACTTGGAAATGTTTCAAATGTATGTTTCTTCAGAAATAGTTTATAGACTTTGACAATAAGAGTATTTGCGAACAAAATACAAAAAGCAATAGGTGTTTGTAATTCAATACAACACGGATGCATCGGATCAGTAGTTTAGAACAACATAAGTGTTCGATGAAATGATATAGGTTACCGAACAAATCATAAAGAAGGTAACTCCCAATTTTCATAGTAATCAAGAAAGTGATAAATTTTGAACTGCTATAAACTGGAAGAGTTCGTAAAGCTGCCCTTCAATTTAGTAAATTTTTAATGCTTGCAATTATTTTTGAATGATTTTCTAGGATATTAAACCGGTCTATGAAAATGAAAAGAAATCAACCCGTTTGGTACTATTTATTTAGCATTCAGTTTCATTCGCGACCTACAAACAATATAAAGACTTATTGATTTTTTTTTTTATTCAGTGAGCTGCTTTTCGTTGACCCACGAGTTCCAAACAAAATGATTATTTATTGATTAAATTGGTTGCCAGTTTGATTATTTTTATTGTAATGTGTTCGACAAACAGAAGTCGCAAATACTCTTACTATCTGCAAAACACCAATTACAACAAAACGTAGTAATACCTGGAACATAATGGTAAAAAACACATCATAAGGTGATGGTCTTCAATATAAAACCTTTGTAACAAAAGCATAAAACAGAATCCAGATTCAAAAAGAGGTGAGAGAGGGAAAAGTGGAGACCTGTGATGGTTCACAAAGAACAAAAATTGCATTTCATGTTAGACTCTATTTTAAAATGGTAAAGAGTAGAAAATTAATTAAGAGAGCGCGCAACTCCAATAACTAATAGAATGTAAACCTGGTTTGATTTTTTCGAACAATTTACATAAAATAATCCTTTTGAGCTAAAAAGAATTTTGAGTTTTTTTTCGTGGAAAGAGGTTTCATTTCCACGCAGATGTTGTATAAATATAAAAATATTGACCTGTATTATGATTACAGGTGTTCATTTGTAATCTATCACAGTTTTCGGAGGATCATCTTGAAGTCAATTGTTGACGTTTGTCTCAAGGTTGGCAAAGAGAGTAGTTTATATGAACTAATCTTTAGCAATGATATCATGGTGAAAGAATTATGTATAATTCACAAAGTCTATGGTCATTGCATCTGAAAAAATAGCCTTTTCCATTTTTTTAAATTTTATCATACACACCTGCCTAATTTTACTTTCTGACACTGTTTTTTTAATTGCAACTTTGAGAATTATGGTTTTTTTTGCTGACTCGTTAAAAACACAGATAAACAAGTATATATGCGGAAATTGAATTATAGATATGCAACATAGCCTTGTATACAATTAATTCAGTTATGGTGGCAATAAATTGTTTTCAGTCATTGGAAAAAACTGGGAAATACTTCGCTATCATCGGTGGTAATGTGAATCCAAAATATCAATGCACTCACTTATGCTACTTATTCACAAGACAGAAATGTGCAATTAGGGTAATGATTGCACTCAGCGGTTCGAAGTGGTAGAGAATGCATTGACACTTTCTGTAAATAGTTAGGTCATCTGTACGTTGAAGACTGGTTATTAAGACCATGAGGTTTCTTACACCATTTTTGTGGAGGAGCGACTATTCAGTTACACATGACTACCTGTGTGGTACACCGCAATACTTAGGGTAAGGACTGATGCTAAGTGAGCTTTATTGAAGGGCAAAACATATTTACCTAGCATTCACTGGTTTTCCACAAGAATATGGTTGACTGCATGAATATGAGAAATTAAATAGCCTTACTGGCAGAAAATATTAGGATGTTAGAAACTTATTTTATTTGAATGATTAATGTGGTTATTGAGTCATTGCTTGTTGGTCTAGCAAATATCTGTAACAAGTTCCGCAGGAAAAATCCCGAACTAGACTTGAAGTCAATTGCCTTGAAGTGATACTTCATTAGAAAAAAGCAACTAATTATCACGTAAATCTATGTTATTTAAATAGATTGTCATTATTCTTACTCATAGTTGCAGCCCACAACCAAAGAAATATGAAAAGATCAAATCATTCGAAATCTGTGTTGAATTGTTTCAATGCAAAAGAAAAATCTGTCCGCAGAAAGTTTATTCAACGATTATTGGAATAAAGCAAAATAAAGTTATTGTTGCAGGGTATGCATAGTATGCGTATACAGTTCATCATATTTCACACTAATGCCTGTTAATGTGCTCAGGTGAGTGGGAAGGAAAGGCTTCATCCTAGACGAACTGTGACTAGAGAGTACCACAGCGTACTCACGGCTCCATTTAATTAGATTGAAGGCACAGCAGAGTTACTAGTCCTATATATGTAGTTATAGGGATCCAGACTGTGTTCCTTGAAGTCAGTTTATCTCCAATACTTCAAACTTCACAATAGAGGGATGGGATAGGTACGATACTTGACTTTGGCTCTACAGTGATAAAGATCAATATTTGCTTCTTTGTAAGCTCGGTAAGACTTCAAAAAAGAAACTTCAAAACTTGAAACTGCACTCTGGTGTGTTGTTATGATTCTTAATAATGTTTCAGGCAGTTCTAAAAATTACCACTTTAGTTTTATTTTCTATTAGAAAGTAATATAAAGTATCCTTACTGCTTCAACAACAATACTTGAATGAGCGGAATGCTTTTTGGTTGGCTGTTTTGTTCCGCTCATGGATCAGACTCTACGTGGCTGTATTACTTTAACCAATGTAGACTTTACTGAACCAATAGAAAGCTTTTTGTGCCAGAATGGAATTAACTTTATTATTTTCATTGACTCTTGCAGACTTCCTACTTGTGTAGTGAATGTAACAAGACTCCTGCACACACCATACCAACCTCACTTCTCTCCACACCTGTTGAAAAAAGTATACTTGCAGGTTTTTTGATGAGTTCTATATTAACTACCTAGTTTGCGGCAAATGTCAGTAAACGTTGGACATAAATCAGTTTATGGCACTTGCAGATGATATATGGGTATGCAGCTGAGATGTCCATCAATCAACTGATTGCAATCTAAAGCATTCCTCAAGTTGACTGTGACGCCTGAAATGTTTCTTCTTTTATCTTGTTTTTGATGAGTCTATGTCTAAGCAACTTGAAGTGTTAGATATGTTAAATCAGATAAGCATCCTCATTAGCTAACAAAAAACAACAGATAAATACGCTTCAGTTTTCACTAGCTTCGTCCTGGATTAATTTTGCTTTGTTGCTTTGCTTGCCCTGACAATAACTATTTTGAAAATAAAAATATTGCTGGTGACTAAGATTACGGGCCACGAAAGGAGCTCAATTTGGTGTAGATATTTGTCAAGAAGGCTACCCTGAGCCAAGCTGGCATTTCAGTAGTATTCCGTGATTAATGAATAGGATCGGTGAGCTTGCAGGTGTTACCTCTGTTGCTAGAGAGATAGTTCTTGTTCTGTCAGGCTGACTACTTGGGTATATTAGTTAGGAAACTGTACATTGAATCTACGGAACAGGTGCTTGGCCCCTTTTAAGTACAGTAAACTCTTTGGGTGCAGGAGTCTCACTCAAAAGAATGTATCTTGAGGGGTTGCCGGAAAAATTACCACATTCTAAAATGCGCAGAAACGCTATAGGTGTGCTTATTGCAATAACATCCATCGCCATTTTTCCTTGACATCAGCTCAAATACCAAAATATGTACAGGTAAAAACCTCTCCAGTAACTAGTGGCAAAGTATTGGGAAAATATGAGATATGCACTACATGCTAGACTTTCAAACATCAGATTATCGGTTCCTTTGATATATTATTGTGCATCCATTAAAAGATGGTTCAATTTTATTCCTACACTCGACATTAAATATATAAGAAAAATATTTTCTTGTTTTCGACTTCTATTTAAGTTTCATAAGATGATCTCGTTAGTGTTTTGAATGGCACAAAAATGGCAATGGAAGGACCATCGCGTTCAAATATCATTGGAAATTGAGCTCATCTAACAGTTTTGGTTACAACAGTTTGTCGACCTTTAGAGTTTTTCTCTGTAGTTGAGACATGTACTACATGTTAACTGAGTAGGAAATCTGAAGCTTCCGTAGACTCCTAGCCCAAACCTATGTAAATCACACTGATCCAGTGTTCTCTACTGCTCAGTATTAATGCCAATCTAGCAAAGCCAGATTGCAGGTCTTTACAAAAAAGTACAAGCAGTAGGCCGAGCAGAAAAGCATGCTTCCTGATTCGAAAAAATCTAGATGGAATGGCTGAGTTGCAAGACAACAAATATTTTTGTCTGGCATGCTAATGAAGGTTCTGCTGCTGTTGGCCAGCAAGCTTTATGCAGTTATTACTGTATGTGCCCTAGATGGTAAAACTTATACAATCCAATACCTGAATGTGCTATGTAAGAGCTAAACGGATTGCGCACATTTTCTTTGCCGTAATTGCATTCTTAAGTAAATAACGGAGTTGATAATGCATCAGCTTTTCTGTAATTTCAGAAAAATACACACTCTTCCCCCCCCCCCCCCCGCGGTCAGGAGTCGAAAAAGAGACACTACAGCCCAAAAAAAGCCGCTTTGGACATAACTGAGAAAACACAAGATTATAAATCCTTTTTTTAGTCACCATTGTAGAGCATGCATTGCTCTCACATCAAATAGAGGCGGCACTATCATTTTTCTAACTCTAAGAAAGCAGAAAATGAAGATTACGCAAAATTTAACTATATTCTTTACCAGGCGAGGATGTAGCAATTGCACCTTTTGCGCTAATAAATCATGATAAAGGCTACACCATAATTTCAATGTAAACCAATAGCTGCTCGCAAATAACAAAAAGAATTAAAATAATCACCATCAGGTTTTTTTACTTCAGGTTTTTCAGCTAATGCTCAGGGATAATATCGCTATACCATTGCGGCATTGTATTTTTTTAGCAGCGACATGAGTCGAGAAGAATAAAAAACAGTTGCTGTCTTATTACATTTTTAATGCAGTCCTTGGTCTTTCAGTACCGAAGATCTTCAAAGCTTCAAAATTATTTAATAATTTAAAATTTATGTCTAGCGAGTGATTATTGCTTGCTCAAACTGAGTAGAACATTCAATAGGGATAAAACTTGGCCCACTTATTACAATGACAATAAGAAGACAATTAAATTATCATTTACCATCATTTAGCTGTGTGATTATGGATCCGTATTGAAATTAATTAGTCATAATTTATTAAATGGATAAAACATGAATAATGAAATAATCACAGTTTTATACCAATTTTGAAATAAATCAATGAATAGGTTTGTCTTTATCACTAATATTTTCATCATTACTAAAGATTGTTAGCAGGAATATTAATATTGTCTTGTCATTGATAAATTAGATAATAGGAAAACTTTTTTTGTATCTTATTATTCATAAATGAAACTATGACAAGCATTAATGATCAACATAGTTTTTTACAGGAAGTTTAGTAAATATTTTAGCTAAAGGTTAGAACCATAACCTTGTTTTGTATATGTTTATGGGTTAGTGCTACCTTCACATTTGCAGCAATAAAAAATATTGACTGGTGATTGTTAAATTGAAAACTGGCATAATAAATAGAATCTAACAAACTCTTCAAACCTATCCCTAAACCCTGGACTGGTTCTGCAGCCCCTAGACTCACTTTTGAATTATTGGCCTTGAATAAAAAGCCGATAAATCCATAACCAACTGCTTGGTGCGCTTGGGTTATTGGTTAACCAGGATAAGAACTTGGTTACATACTTAATTACTAGGTTACTTGGTTGGGCCCTTGACAACCAGTCAGCAGCTTTTCTACTGTATAAGAGTGGTAGAAAAGCAAGTAAATAGACCTTGGATTAAAACAGCTATATCATTTTTTTCTTACACATCTGGTCTTATGATACTGATGCCAATAAAGTATTATATAAAATATTATATATATATGGTGAATGTACATAAATAAATACAATTACTGAACACAGCAGGAAGCAAGTCACCTGCGAACCCTCTTCATTTTCTCATAACGAGTAAAATCTTTTGCTGTGATCTGTTTCTATGGTCTGTTTCTATGTTCTGTTTCTATGGTCTGTTTCAGCATTCTAAATAATTTCTCTTCATTTTGAGTGCAGTGAGCCAGTTTTTATTGGTAAACAACCAAAGAAGATTTTGGATTTGAGAAAGAACTAGATTATCCATTTTAAATTCAAACATAAAAAACTTATTTTGGCAACTTACAAGCTCTCGGGCATCAGAACTGACTAAAGGGAATAAACAAGATTGAATTTTATAATCTTTGATAACAGGTGTAGAAGCAACATAAGTTATTTAGGTATAATGCGTAGCTAAGAATGTGTCAATCATCTTCTGCTGGCGTGATAAATAGTTTTTATGTCTGATTGATTGCTTTAAGTAAGATTTATGATTCATGTCTAGCTGGCTTTATACGATTTCTATTATACGAACTTTGAAATTAACCCTGATGCTTTTATGTATAAAACTTTAAACAGCCTCACAATCTAGGTCTGCAAAGCGTTTACATGCCTGGTTGGCCAGCAAATATTTTTAATGTTGTCAGATTTAAAGATCTTAATCTGATTTTGGTTGACTTGCCATTGCTAGAGAACATAAGATCGTCAGCTATGGATGGGGAGAGCTGGGCTGCATTCCATTTGCCTCCAGAACAGATTAGGACCAAAGGAGCGGTAAAGTTAACAGTAAATGCCACTGATGATGTGGCGGAGACATTCTCTGTTCATGAACAACAACTTATGAGTGGATACTTTATCTTAGCTTCAACTCTTGGAGTTACATTGAATCTGCTGACTATTCTAGCAATCGGGCTTGGAGAGAAAGTCAACAAACAAGTGAAGATACAATTGATCAACTTAGCTGTAGCTGATCTATTAATGGCAGCTCTATATCCGCCGTATCTCAGACATTTCTTCCTACAAACACCATTGGTAGACACAGTATCGAGTTGTAGAATATACTTCTTCATAGGAATATCTGCTTTACACGCCAGTCCGTTATGTAAAGCTGCTATCAGCCTAGAAAGAGCTGTGATTGTATTTTTTCCATTGAGAGTCACTCACTATACAACAACTCACAAGTTGTTAGTAGTAGGACTTATTTGGTTGTGTTCTTGTACACCAGAGTTTGTATATACATTCTATGAAGAGACTATAATATACAATGAAGTAGTGTACTGTGATGTAGATATAGACTCAACTATAACCTATTGGATATCTGTTGTTTATTACTTATTACCAACAACTATCATATTTCTGTCGTACGGGTTGATTTTTATAAAA
The DNA here is from genome assembly GCA_945261195.1 of Cryptosula pallasiana. Taxonomy (NCBI): domain Eukaryota; kingdom Metazoa; phylum Bryozoa; class Gymnolaemata; order Cheilostomatida; family Cryptosulidae; genus Cryptosula; species Cryptosula pallasiana. The sequence continues at coordinate 46,169,870 of OX183131.1, read as the reverse complement.
CTGCGTATCAGAAAAAGAAGTCCAGTAGTTCGACGCCAATCCATCCATGGTAGAGGTAAAACTGATAAAGTAAGTCACAATTGTCTACAAGAGCAAGTAACTAATATCTGGATGTTTTGCTGCTATTAAACTAGGAACATGAATCTTGAAAAATCTAAAAACACATTTCACTTTTTTCACTCAGAAATAGCTGTAATTTTCAGAAATAAGTAGAACAAAGACTTGAACAAAGGTATGTTTCTTGTAGCTACAGCTGATGTTAGCAGTCGATGCTTTCCTTACACTGTTCACTTGGATGCCTCTAAAGATATACTATGCCTTTGATCAGAGTGGAACCTTTACCAGAAGTGCATTTATTACCAAAGTTGTTCTAAGCTCTTTATTTGCAACCAACGTCTTCATTACTCCTGTTTTGTACTTCATATTTGTAGAGTACTTCAGGGTGAGTTATTGCTGAACTATCACTAACCAAGTACATCACATACCAATTATTACTGTCTTTCTGCCCCTATTACAGGATGACATCAGGATTCTGATTAAAAAAATTAGCTGTCATACAAGAGGAGGAATAGACAAAAAAGAAGAAGAAAGAAAAACTATTGGTCTACTAGAATATACAGAGAAAGATGTCAGTTGATGGTAGAAGACTTTGTCAAATGTAGTTTTACAGGTAGTTACCGCTGAGGAGACAGAGTTGTAGTGTGTCAGCTGTAGAATATTGTGAGATATTTGTTACCCTCAGAAGTAGCTAGCGGAGACGTTATCAAATGAAACACAAAACTTTTTTAGATGACTTATTAACTGGCTTAAAGCTAATCCTTCAGGAAGAAAAATATCATTATAAATTACCAGACAGTTATTGGGCATAACCTATACTTGTGTTTTTTTTTATACTTCATGGAATATCATAAATCTTTTAGCCAATGGTTTTTTGTGCTCGGACATTTAACTAGTTGCTGCGCAGCCGTGGACATACAGCATGAATATTCCCAGTTAAATAAATCTCACAATAAAATCTTCTCCTGTCATTTTTCAGTTTTAACCACAGAACTATCTAGATCTGAAGTAGTAACGTGGAAATAGGGATACATGTGTTTTGTGAAACTCAAAAGCTTTGGAAAATGCAATAGAAATGGTGAAACAAATAGTGGCTGGAAAGTAATTAATCAAATATATTGTACACACACTTACTAAATCGAGTTGTCATTTCTAAATGATTTTTAAACACAATCTTTATTTTTAGAAAATATGAAAGAAGCTCTTTCAAAGCGTATCAGGTTATATATTTATATTTACTCTGTTACAATAATCCTGTGCACCAAAAACCTTACATAAAGTGCAAAGAATATTGTGGAGGATTGCTCATCTGAGTGGGTCACAAGTGTTAGCTCACAATCACAAAGTCTATAACGGGGCGCATAGCTGACTCTCCAAGACCTATTAACTGCTGAATCATTGCACAGATGAGCTAAATCATTCTTTGAGTGAACATGTAACTTCAATTTTGGCTTCTAAACTGTGAAATGCTTTTATTTTTTTGTCATCCGAAAAAAATTGCTACAATAAAAAGTTCAAAATATTGTACTGAAAAAATATATCAGCTCATTCACTCTCATGTTAACTGCTAGACCTGACAAACAAATATGACAATAAATTATATCTAAGTATGGAGTGTGACTGTAACGGACTATTACAAAGTTTCTATATCACCATGAACTATCTCGGAAAAACGTGGTTTGTAGACACTAATGTTTGGCGACGAAAACATGTCTCCATGGCCTTACTGCTGGCTAAATCAAGCCCATAGATGCAGATGTGGCCATGGTACTGTATAGGGAAATAGTACAAATATGTTTTTTGATTGCGATTACAAAAACAAGATGTAAAATAGTGAATACGGTGATTAGAAGATAATCATTCTGTGTTGACATGTAAGCTGGATATAGTGACAACCAAGACATCCATTGGAAGCAATAGCTGACTTGTTTTCATAGGAAAATGTAAAAGATAATGATAACAATTGATAATGATGATAAAGATTTATAGATTTGCATATTTGGGAAAATGTATCGTTCTTATGAATTAAATACAGTAAAAAATGGTTAGTAACAGTTGCCAATCAGTTTGATAAACTGCAATTGTACTGAAATATAAATCATTGTTTGATGAAGATAAATATTTCTCTTGTTTTTCATGGTGATCTACTGCCAGGTTTCCATACTTGACCCTAATGGACGTTTTGAATTTGGTGTTTCAATGCTCATTAAAAGATTTGTTAATGACAGTTACAAATCTAGAAATAATACACGCACGGTGCTAGTTTATCGCTGATGTCGACACTGTGCCATCCACGGTCCTTCTATCGCTACACTTATCGGTATTCTGCTATGATTTGGAAACATATTATTTTATTGAGCCTTGCATTCTGCTGCCCATTCTCTACTGACAGATATTTTCAGAATGAAGTGAGACTTAAGACAAAGAATCATTATGAAATAGGTATTAACAAATAATCAAAATGTTCAACCGCAACCGCTTTCTTTTATTATTGTACATAACATCTGCAAAATTTGTCAGCTTGCTAATAAATTGTAGTGAATTTTGGGGGCTTAAAAGCCACTAACTAGTGTCGATATGTATGCTGCCACCAGTTGTAGTTTAACCTGTGACAAACAGCAGGTCTGGTACCGAACAATGTGTGCTAGAGTATCTCTGACTCTACAACCAGTAAGAAGCCCTCGGCTCAGACGCACAACTCAGAGCTTTTGAGTAAATATGCATTTATTTATCCAGGATAAAGTGAGAAGTAAAAGCCACATTACAATTGATATTTTAAGGCACAACTTCTGCCTTTTATAGGCATTTAACAGTAAGCAAATCTTAGGAATCACCAATCACATAGGAAAAATGTATAAGGGACAAATGAACAGTCATATATAAATAGGTGACAAATCAATGGCTAGTATATAGTTAAATAAATAGAGCGCCAAGCAACCGTAGTTGGATTCATAAGGTATACAGTCAATCACAGTTCTAGCCACTTCCTGACCTCGATTTACTGTCTTTATCAGCCTTTGATATTATCATTTTAGCCAGTTTACGGGTGGTTATCTCCCAGATATGTCCTTCCGCTTCTCCCAGGCTACGTTGTAACTCCAAGGCTAGGCTGATTCACTTCCTGCCGATCCTTCAAGCTTGATACAGGGTCGTCACAGCCCTATACAGGGTCGGTACGGAGTCATACGCAGGGCCGGTCAATCCTGCATGATTGATTTTGACAATTCCAGCTATCTAGCGACTAATACAAGGCTGCTAGTGTGTAGTTACAGTGTGCGCAGAGATATATCACACTAAAATCCTCAACAACTATATAAAAAATCAGGTAGAAACATGGTTCATTTCAATCATCTTTTTTTGAATACTTGAGGGACTTGACACTTCAGTAGTTGTCTCTAGATCACCTATTCGATGCAGAATACTCACAAAACTACAGAAGAAGGATTGCTGTGTTAACTTTTGTTCATCTTTATTTAATATTTTTTAATTACTTTTTTTTAAAAATATAACAATCTAAACCAGAAAGTAAATAAGGCCAGTTGCTGTTTTGGTTGACTAATACAACCAGCATAACTACTGAAGAAGCGTGATACCACTCCAATCTTTTACTACCAAAATGCAAAACATAAGCATCAAGTTATTTACTTAGCCTGCCGCTTATAGCTAAAGGTGGATAAAACAAAATCCACATTTGTAAATAAGACTATAAATCACTCTGTTTCTATGGTTCAAAGTACTCTGGGTTGTACCCATTAATTGCCTCTGTGTGTCGCGGGAATGAATTGGTTTGGGCTCATTGGTACCAGTTTAATTTGATTCATCAACCCATATTGATTTTGGTTCAGCGTTCATTGGAATCAAAGTAATTATTGGTGTTGGTGAATGCGCCTTATTTTGAGCAGCTCTTTTGTAGAGGAGGGGTTAAATTAGCGTTCTGTGTATAAAAAGTTTTTTCTTTATTTCTCTATTCCACACGATCACTTTTTGCAACGTTAACAACAACAGTTATAAAATGTTTACTAGTTTTTTTTCAGAAGTACACCAAAATATCAATGAGAGAGTTGAATGAAGCATAGCTATGTTAAGTAGGCATACCAAATTATTATAATAACAATAATAAACGATGATTTTTATTTGATTATGTCTATTTTGATCTGGTGATTATTTCTCAGAGTTATTATCATGTAATAGTAACCATCTATAACTACTATTAATTTTTGCCTTCATCGTTATTCCTCAACTTGCAATTGTTATTAGTGTGCGCTGTAAATATTCAACAATCATAGCTCATAATATTACTTAGTGAGAGCTGGTTAGTGACTATTTCACTAACAAAGAAATAAATATTGTACTCCCTACTTCATGACAGGGAGGGAAAACTCATGCATGTGATTTCAATTTGCATCATCATAGGGATTGTTAGCAGCACCAACCTGCATAAATGCTTACCAACAAAAATAAGCATTCAGCCCCCAAAAATATTGAGCAGGGACAACATAGTGATAGAGACTACAGGTTGAACAAAACTTAACTGTGTTTCCACCAGAGTCAAATAAGCAGTTTTCACCAAAATTTTTGAAAATTTGGATGAAATATTGATCTTGCTACAACCTCCAACTAAGTCTTCAATTTACAAAAGCTACATACTATATTTCAACAGCGACTAATGCTTTTTATTTCACAAATTTTGCTATAACCCTTATTGTCTGCATGGCTTTTATCAAGATACATTAGTAGTTATTGAGAGCTGTTATTGCTTTATACATAGTATAATAGATTTATAGTTATTTGCTATAACAGGCTGAGCTGATCTCTGCATTCCTCACTAGTGCTTATCAACCTACGATATAGAATTGTATTTTAAACGAGTCGATGATATCAGCCCACTCAAAAAATTCTTTTTTTTTGCATTGTGGATATTCCGCTAGAATTGTAAGTTTTTACTAATACTACATTTAAATTTTTGGTAAAGATATTTTGGGGTCAATCATTATTTTTCAATACTAAGAAATAAACATCTTTCATCAGTGAACAAAAAGACCAATAGTAGTTTTGTACATTTTTGCTATGGACACAACCTGTCTCTTTTCTCCTGTTCCTGCCTGAGACACTTCCTGTGTGCCTAGTACTACTATACCCAGAATTCTCACTACTCCTACTATACCAGGTATCCTTCTACACCTACCACGGGTAGAATGATTTACAACCAACTTCCGTGTGCACTACCAACCGCAGCAAACAATTGGCAAAGTTCCCAACACTCGCAAACTACACAGGTATTTGGTGAACTAGTAGTTTGCATTACCAGTTACTATTTAAATGTACAGCAAAGTCTAGAGAGACAATAAGTATCACACAGGATGAACAACCTAAGGTACATTGCTAGACATCTAACAACCAACCAATCAATCACAGATATAATTCAATGCACCAATAACTAAAAGTTTCAATATTTCCTGGGCAGCAAGAATATATTTGGCTAGTTTGAGCTCTGTTTATCTCCTTGTAACTATAGCAAAAAAATATGCTATTTTTTTTACTTAGTATGGCTTCTCCTTCCACCCAAACCCCCACAGTGTCATCTTTCCTCTAATTTTTCATGGTGGTAAAGAAAATGGTCTTGTTAATCATATTGTAGCGGATTTTTATTACCAATAAGTGTGTGTAAAGTCCCCTTGACAACTGTCGAGTGTCAGGCATGCCTCAATTAAGCCTGGCACTGCCAGAAGTCTTGTATAAAGGAAAGATGCTGGCACTACCGGCCCTGCAGCAGTCATTACCGGCCCTGCAGCTATCACTACCGGCCCTGCAACAGTCATTACCGGCTCTGCAGTATCACTACTGGCCCTATACTGGTTCGGGGAGGCAAAATTGCTATAGCCTGAGGAGCCAAACTTGTATCAAAAGATGCAGGAGCCCGAGTTTGCCACCTAACCACCACCAGAACATCAAAAGCTAAGGACCACAGGCCGTAACAGTCTAGAACCTAAACTATGATTGCACCACCTCTTCCTGGGCTGACTCAGATTTATTACTCTTGAAGCTCTGCCATCCACTTCTGGGTGCCCTGTATATTTAACATCACCTTGTCCAATCTAATGTTTTACTATTTGTATCTTGTTCTCTTATTCGTGTGTTTACTTCCTGTTATTTGTGACTTGCCTGTACCTCTGTCTTTAAAAGGCAGAACTTTACTCATATATATTGGACTTGTATCAACATTCTGTTTCTGACTACTCCAAGCAGCAGGATACTTTGCCACTATTTCACTACACTGTATTGTTGTAGAATATGTTATGATTGATTCTCTGAAACACTGAGTAGTGAGTCTGAGTCATGGGCTCTGCTACAGTTGAGGAGTTGGGATATTCATCTTTTGAAAGTGATTGATAAAGATCCTCTGAGAAGAGAGGTTTTTTGGTGTTATTTTTGCAGGCCCTCCAAAATCCACTGCAATATAAACCTGAGTGGTTTAATAAAAAGGGGTGTGGTCAAACATCCCACTTCTGTAGGAATTGTGGAGATTGAAGTTTATTTTTGGTTGAGGTAGGCTCCATGGTTAACATATAGAATATACAACTCAGAATGTACAAGATAGCGTTTACCTAAATAACTGGGCATTCTCCAGTCATATAGGATATGCTTTGCTGGAAAGATGTAATACCTTTGTTTTAATGATTTTCCAGTAAATCTATTCATCGTATTTGAAAAAAACAAAGAGCAGTTCACTAACTACATGTACTTTATACATAATGCAACACACGTTTGCGAAAACGACCTAATTGACTAAGATTTTGATCTGAATCCTGATAATGTTGGTAGTTGTCTTCTTTTCTAGAACAGATGGGAGGACTCCAAAAAATGCTGTTATCCATGCACACAAGCAAATGGTTAATGAATCAAATGTTTAATTAATATAAGTTTGATTGGACTTACAGATTTTCATTTCAGTAATCAACTAGTTTTTGTTAAACTAGATTTAACATATTATAAAAAACTGTGTTGTTGGTGAAGCTGCTGTTGGGAAAATCATTGAATTTCTTTTCCCACGCTTTCTGCCCAGGTCCATGGTAGGTAGTTAACTAGCTATGCAATGGTGGCTTGGATGAGTTTATAAGGTTTAAAATAATAACACCACTGAAATTACCTCTTCTCACAGAAGTGAGTTTTAATGCTATTCTTTATTTTTACAAATTTCCTTAAGCGCTTAAGCATAGTAAAGTATTACTTTTGGAACTGCTGCGAAACTCTCCATGATTGCAAAAAACTAATGGGAGCGATGATGGTGATGTTGTTGTTTTATTCAGTCAACCATGAGAACCATTCAGACCAATAATTATACTTGTAATTATTTGAGTAGTGCAATTGAGCCCGCAAACAGCCAACAACAAAAGATCTTAATAAAAACTCTCTTGAGATATGTAAGACATGAAATGCTTTAAGATATGCATGCAGGAGAAAAAATCATTTAGCTTACAAATAATGCGAAATTACTTTCAATACAACTTTTCTTACTGTAGAGCATGTTTGTACACCAGTCAAAGACACGCCAGGATTGATTAATAGGCATGCATAACTTCTGTGGGCAATCAATCAAGCTACATTCAAAACAACAGAGCCGATGTCAGATGCACTGCTGAAATCATTATAACTCTGTTAATATTCATATGTTTTGATGCAAAGGAGTTTTTAAAACTGTGTAACACTGTTGTTTTCATTCATATTCATTCAACCATCTTTTTTCCTCTTTCATTTTGGTTAGATTTCTTCTTTAGGTTGCAGTTCATTCTTTTAAACAACAGGCTAACATCATCCTTAAAAAAGATCAATAAACATTGTTATCATACTCGTACATCATATACTCTGTGACTGATGGATGGCTTCTAAGTAACACTTACCCTGAAGTACTGGTTAAAGATGAAGTATACAATTGGTGTAGTGAATACATTGGTAGCGAACAGGGAGCTGAGGACAACTTTAACAATAAACGCATCCTTGCTGAACACGTCACTGCCATTGAAGGCGTAGTAAACCTTTAAAGGCATCCAAGTGAACAGTGTGAGGAATGCATCTATTACTAACATCAGTTGTAGCTGCAAATGGAGCATACACATGTAGTAGTTTTGCACTGGCTACCAGACACAACGGGGTCACTCCAACCAACTTCTCCAATGAACTTTGGAGTCACTCCGAATTGACGCTAATCATCTTCACGGGGTCCTAGACCCAGACACAAAATGACAGAGTTTCACTTGAATAATATTTATTACAGAAAATCCATTTAGCAAGGTACAAGTGTATTTAGCAAACTCCTCAAGACTTCTGCTCTCAAAAAGCACAGTAACTCCCTTTTATATTAGATAAGCGGTAATCTCATTGCTTTTAAGCCAATAGCATAACAGGATACAAAAGGTTCACAACCAGCATAAGATGCTACAAAGTTCAATAGCAAAGCCAGAGAGTGGGGTTCGCAGGGGTGGAGAAAGGAAGGGGGTAATCTTCCGCTAAAATCTCCCACATACCCCGCTTCATTAGCGACGTAGTCTCTAATTTATATATTCATCGCTCGTACTCTGTCCATCACTAGTGTGGCTGATTCTGGGGGAAGGGGGAAGGTGCTTTTTTAGGGGTATCAGCTTATGCCCGGTAGGTGCAGTGGCGCTGGCCATTCTGGTCTGCTGGTGGTCACTTCTGGTGGGTAGGGGTACGGTAGGGGTGCTTCTCAGACAGTGGCTATAGCTTGCGTGTGTGAAAGGGGGTGGGGAAATAGGGGAGGATTTCTGTGTCGCCTCTGGTTGGTGACGTTTAGACGGGGGAAGGTCTGGAAATTCGCTGAAACTGCTCAAGGAGGGGGCTGGCTCTCGGAGGGCTGGCTTTGCCGGTTCTTCATGGGGGTTATCCGGTAGCATCCACCTGCAATCGGTCAGGTTAGTTACTTGTGAACTAAAACACGAGGTCGGCTCTATGGGGGGTATTTCCACTAACTGGTTTTCCTGGGCTCTAGAAGGGGGGTGGTACTCAGCTGGGTTAGCTTCCAGTAACAGATCATCACCATCTTCTTCTACTTGTAGATAGGAATTAATGCTTTCAGCTTTCACGTTAGTCAAGTAAGTTTGCAGTAGCTGCAGGAGACAAGCAGTCTGTTCAGTTTGAGTGGCAAAGGTAGAAGGGACTGAATTTCTTATGTCAATTGGCTGCGAACTTGTTTGTACTGGTTCGTGGGAGTTCTCTGGCATTGGAGTGGGGGAAAACGGAGGTACCTTTAGTGGGTCTTGAGCCAGCGGAAAATCAGGGATGGGTGGGGAGATTTGGGGTGGGGGTAAAGGACATTCAGGCAAGTCGTTCAATTTTATGCATGGAGGCGTGGGGTCCACAGGCTTAGCGGTAAATGCCTTTACTTCTGCCAGCAACCTCATTTTCTCGCAGTATTGTTCCCTCCATACTGATTCATCTTTTGCAGCCACTTGGTGGCACCAGGGGGCACCATAACGCTGGGGGGGTCCCACGTTGCGCCTAGGGCGACCTGTAGGTGCTGGGGCTATGGTAGAAGGAGGCGTGACAAGAGGGGGTACAACTTCTGCCGGTTGTGTACGGCCTCTCGCTCGGCCAGTCCTTGTCTGACCTGGGCGGTTTTCACTGGGGGTGTTAGGGCGTGCTTCCTCTACAGGCTGCTGTAGGCGAGGGCTTGCTCCTCTTTCTTCCGCTGGCAGGGGAGAAGGAAACGCCAAGGGGAAGTCTCGGGGTAGGGGTAACTCCAAAAGGGGGAGGGGAGCATCTTGGGGGAGTGGTAGGGCACGTCTTTGCCTCCGGGGAGCAGCACCGCGCATGTTAGGGCGGCGGGCTGGCTCCATGGCTGCCGGGGCTTGGCCATAAGGCTCTAGACACGCCTTGTAGGGCTTGAGGCGGCTGCCGTTTTGTACGGATCTCTGACCGTGCCTGCAGATGAGGTAGGTGTGGTTGCTATATGCCTCCTCGACTATGTAGGGTCCTACAAACTTTGGTTGTAGTTTGGGGTTCTCGCCCTTTCGTCTCCTTCTATTCTCCAACCACACCTCGTCTCCATCTTTGAATAGCGTGGGCTCCTCTCCATCATCTCCTCGCACTTGCCGCTGTTCCATCCGCAGAGTTTCGTGAACCTCCTCTAATCTCTCCTGTAGGGCCTGGGCATATTCATGCACTGGTGCGCACTCCACTAGGGGGGGGTGGTAGGTCAACTGGTCTGGAAGGCGCATCTCTCTGCCGGTCATGAGAAAATTTGGTGTCTCGCCAGTAGTGGAATGAGGAGTGGCGCGGAAAGCTCTCATAATCTGGGGCAGGATCAGGTCCCATTCTTCGGGTCGTCTTTTTAGCAGGAGGGAGCGTAGTGCGTCTCCGAGCACCCGGTTATTTCGCTCTACTACACCATTGGCCTGGGGGTGATAGGGTGTAGTCCTAGTTTTCTTCACTCGCCAGAGGGTACACAACTCTTGCATGAGACTGGACTCAAATTGAGCACCCTGGTCGGTATGCATCTGTTCTGGTAGTCCAAAATAACAGAAGACACGCTCATCTAGAGCCGTGGCGACTACCGGGGCGGTAGCATCCGGGAGGGGGAGGGCATCTTGCCAGCGAGTAAAATGGTCAGTTAGAACGAGGATCCATTTATTCCCTCTGTCCGTCTCAGGGAGGGGGCCTACTAAATCCACTGCTAACTTTTGCCAAGGGCGGCCGGCATACATTCTTTGGCGGGCAGGGTTGGGCTTGGTCCCGCCGTGTTTGGCTCGCTGGCATACTTCACAGCTGTTGACAGCTCTCCTTACATCTGCTGTCATGCCTGGCCAGTACCAGGTGAGGTTCAGCCGTTTGAGGGTACGCTGGATACCTTGGTGGGCCAGGGCATGGGTTTCCCACACAACTTTTCCTCGTAGACTGGGAGGGCACACAGCGCACCAATGGGACCTGTTCTGTCCGGCATAGTGGATTTCTAGTACGCCGTCGGGCCGGATTTGCATAGAGTGGCGCCTCTTCTCTAACTGGCGCAGCTCGTTGCTTCCCAGTTCTAACAGATTAGGATCTATGGGAGAGCTGGTCTTGATGGCCTCGTAGATGATGGCAACAGGGTGACGGCCGGTCTTCTGTGCTTCCATTAGGTCAGTGTCCGGGGGTGGGGGCCGAGGACGGGTGACAGCAACTACCCGAGGGTATGGTTGGACAGGGTCTGCTGACAGGGGTTGAAGAGCGGGGGCAAAGGGAGGGTGGGCCTGGTACATTTCTTCCTTAGAGGGGCCACCGTCCCTAGCCTCAATGTGTGTGCACTGCTTGCAGTCGGATGGGCAGCGTCTGCTGAGTCCGTCGGCATTGCCGTGCAAGTGCCCACCACGATGCTCAATAGTAAACTGGAATTCGGACAAGGCCTCCAGCCACCTTGCCACCTGGCTGGAAGGTTCTTTCCTTCTGCATAACCACATGAGGGAGGCATGGTCTGTCCGGACTCGGAAAGGCTGCCCGTAGAGGTATGGTCTAAAGTGTTTGACCGCTTTGACCACGGCCAACAGCTCTTTCCTAGTGACGCAGTAGTTGCGCTCGGGGGGACTTAGCGTCTTGCTGTAGTAAGCTATTACCCGTTCTTTGTCATGTTGGACCTGGGAGAGGACAGCTCCAACGCCGTCATCGCTGGCATCTGTATCTAAGATATAGGGAAGGTTTGCATCGGGATAGCCGAGGACCGGGGCAGAGACTAGGCTAGCCTTAAGCTGCACAAAAGCTTCTCTCTGAGGGTGCGTCCATTCCCAGGGGGCATCTTTGCAGGTTAGCCGTGTCAGGGGCTTAGCTATGGTGGCGAACCGGGGAAGGTATTGTCGGTAGTAACCAACAGTACCAAGGAAAGTCTGTAATTCCTTCAGGCAGGTAGGGGTCGGCCAATCCTGGACGGCAGCTATCTTCTCGGGGTCAGTAGACACGCCATGCTTGCTGACGACGTGGCCAAGATAGCGAACTTGGGATTGCAAAAGCTCACATTTGCTGGGCTTCAGCTTGAGGTTGGCGGCCTTTAGACGTTGTAGCACTTCGGCTAGCCGGTGGAGGTGGGTGTGGAAGTCAGGGCCGATGACAATGATGTCATCCAGGTACAGGAGGAGCGACTTCCAATGGAGACCATGGAGCACTCGCTCCATCAGCCTCTGAAAAGTGGCTGGGGCAGACGTCAATCCAAAGGGAAGGACCTTCCATTTGTATAGGCCAGACCGAGTAGAAAATGCCGATTTATCACTGGCATCAGCATCGAGGGGGACTTGCCAATAGCCACTCACTAAATCGAGAGTGCTAAAGTAATGACTGCCCGACAGGGCGTCGAGGCTCTCATCTATCCGGGGAAGGGGGTATGCGTCTTGTTGCGTTATGGCATTTAGACGCCGGTAGTCAACACAAAACCGCCAAGAGCCGTCTTTCTTTTTGACTAACACAACTGGGGAACTCCAAGCGCCAGTGCTTGGTTCTATCAGCCCCTTCTCAAGTAGTTTGGTTACTTGGGCTTCTGCTTCCTGCTCTTTGTGAGGGCCTAGTCGGTGGGGGGGCTGTCTTATGGGCTGAGCACCGGGTTTCAAAGGGATGCTGTGTGCCACGAGGTCTGTGCGGCCCATGTCGTGGTCTCCTTTGCTGAACACCTCTTCATAGGAGCACAGGAGTTGGGCTAGCTGAAAGGCTTCCTGGGGGGTGTGGCAATTGGGCAGGGCTTGTGTATACAGCGCCTGCAAGTGCTTGGGAATGGGGGAAGGGAGGGAGGTGGGGGTCTGGGATATAGGTCTGCTGTCTTCAGGGGTTGTCTCCACGTCGCTGGAGTGCACGCCAGTGTATTTGCCAATGGTCCTGCCCGCTTTCAGGTCCAGCAGCTGGCTGGTTGGGTTTAAACATCTCACTAACAGGTGGTGCTTGTCATTGGGGCTGTTAAGGCTGGCAGCTAGGGGCGGGGAGTCCGGGATGCCTTCCACTATGCCAAGGGGAAGGTGTGCAGAGTGGGTGACCTTGCACAGCACCGTTGCCTTTGAGTGTGGGGGGATGTGTGTGTCTCTTATCACCTGGACGCCGGAGGTGAGCATCCTTCCCTGTTGATCTGTGCACGGGAGCTCCCGGCCATTTATCTCAATGACCGATAGGTCGAAGTTCATTTGGCACTGGTGAGAGGTGAGAAAAGGCATGCCCAAGATGGCGTCTTCATTAATTTGGCCCACCATAAATGTGGCCTCTGTCTTGATGTCCCGCAGACGGAGGGGCAGGTGGATGGTCCCGAGGAATGGGATGTGGGAACCATCAGCCAGGATGCCGTGCGTTTCACCTTCACGCAGGGAACCCCGGGTGGCAGGGGACAGCCGATTAAATAAATGTTGGGATATCAGATTGGTGGTGCATCCGGTATCTATGAGCACCGACACAGGTTTCCCTTCTATTCGGCCAGGTAGAAAGTAGCTGGCTTTGTAGGGGCGTTCTGGCGGGGACGGTAGAAGGTCTGCTGGCTTTATGGCTGTAGGTCTGAGGGGAGGGGGGCGCTGTTCTCGGGGGCGAGGGGGTGGTCCGGGGTGCAAGGGGACAGGGGAATAGGGTAGGGGGACTTCGCCTTCAAAAGGTGGAGTGGACGAGTGGAGATCGGTATCCTGCAGTTCTTGCAAGGGTGTATACCGGTTACTGGTAGACAATTGCCATGGGGTTGGCGTTAGTGTGGGGCGCCGTCTTTTTCTTAGGGAAGGGGTGGTGTGGGTCTCCGGGTTGTACTGGACTAACCTCTCCAATTTTCTTTGGTCATTCCGAGGTACCCGGGGGCAGTTTCTCTGCATGTGGCAGATGACACCACAGCCCCAACATTGAGGGGGAGTGGATGGGGTGGGGGGTTGAGGGGTTTGGGCCGCTGTCAGAGGGAGAGTGGGCTGTTGCTTCAACTTCTGCAGCTCCTCAGATTGTAGTTTGATAGCTTCTGTCAGCAGCTGTACATTTTTCATCAGGGCAGTTAGAATGTCTACTTGTGGGGTGGCTGTCTGTTGAATCTGGTAAGGGAAGGGAAAGGGGGTGGGGGGTTGGTCACTATGGGGCGGTGATTCCTCGTCTGCTGTTGCCCTTATCCTTAAGGGTTTTTCCTCGAAGCTAGTCTTTATTTGTAAGAACTCATTGCCAGCTCTTATGGCCTCCTCAACTGTGTGGGGCTGAACGGCCAGCAGATGCCGTTGTAAGTATGCATGTCCGATGGTACTGGCAAAAGTTTCCAACACCATGCGATCGACTCTTCTTGGGGGTAAGTCGTCGTAAGCAACGCGGACTAACTTCTCTACTTCGTTGGCGTGTTGCTGCAATGAGGTCTTTGAGGAGCGGCGCAGTGCAACAAGTTTGGCCTGCGCTTCTTTGGGAGTGAGCCCAAAACGAGCCCGTAGTGAGGCAAATATGCCTTCTACATGGGAAGAACGTCCGTACTCAAGGGCTTCGCCTCTTAGGGTTTCTCTGAGATGTAGCAGGGCTGTGGCCTGGCCCCAGTCGTTGGCGTCAGCGACCTCACTAAAACGAGTAATAAAGTATTCGACATCGCCTGTGCCGTCATAATTGGGGGATTTGAAAGTTGTTTGCACTGGCCTCTGGGTAGGATGCACCAAAGTCTGCAGGGCTTCAGTGAGTTGTTCTAGAGATATGGTGGGTTGTTCTCCAACGGGATTTCTGCCAGTTCTCCTAGTTCTCCTGGCGGCCATATCTATTTAATGGCAAGCTGAGCGGTAAGGGGTGACTGATCTGGCGGGAAGGAATCAGTATACAGGGTTATCTGGGCCGGGATAGCTTCTGGGAAGGGGAGGGGGTAGTATACAGGATGATACTGGCAAAGGATAACTCCTTTAGGATGGGAGACACAGTATATGGGGTTATACCGGCTCGGTATAACTTCGGGGTGGGGAGGGGGAATGGATACAGAGTGATACAGACTCTGTATTGCTTCGGAGTAGGGGCGAATGCATACAGGGTTATACCGGCTTGGTATTACTTCGGGGTATGGGGGGAATGAATACAGGGTGATAAACGCACTGTATTGCTTCGGGGTAGAGGGAAGGGAATGGATATGGAGTGATACAGGGTGATATAGGCACTGTATAACTTCGGGGTACGGGGAAGGGAATGGATACGGGGTGATACAGGGTGATATGGGCACTGTATAGCTCCAACTTCTTTCTTCTCTCTCTGTTGTGTCTTCTTGTTCGCTTCTATCCCACTGCTGCCACCAATGTAGTAGTTTTGCACTGGCTACCAGACACAACGGGGTCACTCCAACCAACTTCTCCAATGAACTTTGGAGTCACTCCGAATTGACGCTAATCATCTTCACGGGGTCCTAGACCCAGACACAAAATGACAGAGTTTCACTTGAATAATATTTATTACAGAAAATCCATTTAGCAAGGTACAAGTGTATTTAGCAAACTCCTCAAGACTTCTGCTCTCAAAAAGCACAGTAACTCCCTTTTATATTAGATAAGCGGTAATCTCATTGCTTTTAAGCCAATAGCATAACAGGATACAAAAGGTTCACAACCAGCATAAGATGCTACAAAGTTCAATAGCAAAGCCAGAGAGTGGGGTTCGCAGGGGTGGAGAAAGGAAGGGGGTAATCTTCCGCTAAAATCTCCCACACACATACATACATATAACTGATATTGGTAAATTTGATAACTCAAAACAACTTTTCTTTTGAAAAATAATTTCAAGTAAACTGTTGCTGTGAAAAATGTGTCACTAATATCACCTTGTCAGTTGAGGGCGGGGTTTCGCTATTAATTGAGGACTGCCGAACCAGAGGACTTCTGTTTCTGAGGCAAAGTTTAATAAAAATCGACCCGTACGACACAATTATGATAGTTGTTGGTAATAAGAAATAAGCAACAGATATCCAATAAGTTATAGTCGAGTCTATATCTACATCACAGTACACTACTTCATTGTATATTATAGTCTCTTCATAGAATGTATATACAAACTCTGGTGTACAAGAACACAACCAAATAAGTCCTACTACTAACAACTTGTGAGTTGTTGTATAGTGAGTGACTCTCAATGGAAAAAATACAATCACTGCTCTTTCTAGGCTGATAGCAGCTTTACATAACGGACTGGCGTGTAAAGCAGATATTCCTATGAAGAAGTATATTCTACAACTCCGTACTGTGTCTACCAATGGTGTTTGTAGGAAGAAATGTCTGAGATACGGCGGATACAGAGCTGCCATTAACAGATCAGCTACAGCCAAGTTAATCAACTGTATCTTTACTTGTTTGTTGACTTTTTCTCCGAGCCCGATTGCTAGAATAGTCAACAGATTCAACGTAACTCCTAGAGTTGAAGCTAAGATAAAATATCCGCCCATAAGTTGCTGTTCATGAACAGAGAAAGTCTCTGCCACCACACCTGTTGTATTTACTGTTAACTTTACCGCTCCTTTAGTCCTAATCTGTTCTGGAGACAAATGAAATGCAGCCCAAGTTTCTTCCTCCATAGCTGATAACTTTACAGATTGTGAGGTGATTACAGCACTGCTGTCAATCCAGACACGTGATTATCCAATTAGCTTGGATAGTAAAGTTACTACTCAGTAAATAATCAGCGTCCTCGGTCGAAGAAGTTTAATCAGTAATTAATGAGATAATCCACTGCACATTACGCACGAGATCAAATGCCAGACTTTTGGGTAATGTAGCGTAAAGTTATTGACATTTTTATATCTCTAATTTAATGTCCAGTTGCTGGTCCATTGATTACCAAAACAGAAGCCTGATGTTCCTGGGGGAATGCTAAAGTCATAAAGCAGGTTTGTTATGTACTCTATTACTCAAGATTCACCAACAGCTGTAGGAGTAAGTTGATTATGGCAAATGACCCTCTCTGGTGGAAATTTGTTGTTTTCTAAATATGCAGCTAAGAAAGTTCTTCTCATATTTTTAGGTCTTTTCATCACTTAGCAGATGTTGATTGCTTGTACAGTTATGGCTACATTTAAAGCGGTTTAAATGCATCAACAATACAAATATTTAGGTATAAAGACAGATATAATATGCTTAACAAAGCCAAAAGAATGCACTCAATTTTATCTGGGTCATAAGATACTCTACAAAAGTTTTTTTTTTGTAGTGATATAACCTTCTTGGCGAATAAACAATATTTTTTGTTACTTTCAATTACTAGCTTACTATGTTTGTTTAGCCAATATATATACTTATAATCGCATGAAAAGATTGTTATTGTATGCTCTGATAATCCCAAAGCTACAAACAAAGAGTTTTAGCAGTACCGAGTTTAGTAAATGGAGTTATTAAACTGCTTTTGTATTTTAATGGTCTACTCATAAACCAGTAACAAATAAACTGGTTTAACTATATATAATTTAGGTTGAGTTTGCGTTAATAACTGCTAACTGATCTCATCGTAACTTGTTACTCAAAATTTCAAAATAACTGTTTTACTCACTGTCATGTGACAGTACTACAGCTCACCCACTTGTCTGTGTTTTATTACAGCCCTCAACCTTGAGATTGGTAAAGTGTGCAGAAACTCTCAAAGTCTCACCAGAAGAATTTTTTAAACCTAGTGCATGGAACCACTCAGTTTTGTTTCAATACAAGTCAAATAATGAATCAGTCTGCTGGTGTGTCAACTGACAGGAACCAACTTGATAAAAAGTTTTCAAACTGTTCAATGACAATAACCTGAATATCTAGTGCTTGAAGAATTTACAACCCAACTACCACTTTGCATAAGTTTTATTCAGCGGCTAGCTTAAAACCTTGCCCAATGTCACGCAGGGCTAGCTTTATTCCCTGGGTGTCAATGGCAGCAGTAGGAGCATACTCATGTTTGTACTGAAGCATCGATTACTTGTTGTTGAGGTTAAAATTGAAGAACTTTTCTGATCAGTGGGTAGCCAATAGGAATCTAATGGCAGCAGCAGGCTTTGTAAGTATATCAGCACTTCTGCTGCAGGCGATTCATTTGACTACTACAGCTGAGTAGAAGAACGTTTAATGACATTTGGCAGTATATGCACTATCAGCATCCGTACATGCAGGTGAACATATTGGTATGGAATCATGGGCTAACATCGGCTTTCATTTTTATGAGTAATACCTCTACTCAACTACTCATATCCCCCCCCCCCCCCCCCCCACACACACACAACCCACTGCATCACTCACTCTTACATTCATACCCATTCTAACATCTAACATCACGCCACCCCTGGATCACTATCAACCAAAAGGAAATGAAAGTTTTTGAGATAAATAAACTTATAAAAGCAGGTTTTGGAGCTGTGTCCTTCCCTAAGGCTATCCCATCCCCACTAATGAAATAACAGTTTAAAGTTTTCTCCCTACACCAACACTTATCCACCAAGGTACTGACATTCATTCTGAAGTGAGAGGACAGATAGATTTGATGGAAATTTGGCATTGCCCTCTCCTAGTCATACAGAGGGAAGTTTGGCTGGCACGCAGGCACCATCAGTCCAGCTATTAATGTACTCTATGTACTGGTATAGTCTTACACAGGGAAGTTTGGCTGGCACGCAGGCACCATCAGTCCAGCTATTACTGTACTCTATGTACTGGTATAGTCTTACACAGGGAAGTTTGTCTGGCACGCAGGCACCATCAGTCCAGCCATTGAATTTAATTTAAGTGACCACTTTTATTTGAATTTTCAATTAAATTTTAATGATTGCTTCAGCCCCGCTTCTGTTTAACTTTAAATTGAATCAGAGTTTGTATATTTGCTCAAACAAACTCTTTTCGAAAACACCCTCATCATTCCATGGAGGAAAGAAAAAGCTACCAATTGGCTAAAGAAGAACTGATTAGTTAAGCACAAAAGTTCTGACTGCCTTGCTTTTTTTCAATTGCATTTTGTTCAATGATGGCCAGGCTTATTTTGAGATGTGTTCAATCCGCATACATAACTTGATCAATCAACTTCAAATGAAGTTTCAGCTCAATTACATATATTAAATTCTTCACAAAGCATTATCGCTGGCATTTTTTTTCTTGTACAGTATTACTCGTAGATCCCAGCGAGCAAATAGATCAATGAAGTATATATTCATGCTTGGGAGCTACTACCTGATTACTCTAACGGACGATTTTTAAGGTTAATTGTCAGTCAGCGAAGTTGCTGCTGCTCTCCCACTGGCCAGGAGGATGCTTGAGGAATAGTTAGGGGAGGTTTGGCCCGTATTATTCAGTGGTAAAGAGATTAGACTTTGGAGGGTTGAGTTACTGTTAGGATACTGTGTCTGTATTGAGAAGATCTATCTTGGAGCCAGCGGTGATAACCGTTATTTGAAAGGTGGTGGCCCCTACTGCAACAAACAGGTGTTTGGCTGAAAACACCTGTGGCCAAGCCAATGGACTCAGGTACTGCTACATAAAAACACTTCCTAGTTGGTAGAATTGTTGTTTGTTGTAAAGCAAATATAAAAGTACCAAACCAAATTGGTTTCGCACTAATAGTAACTTGTAGTAGTAACTAGTAGTAACCTGGTTCTAATTCGTTTCATAGCCAATATTACGTAACCTACTGCTGCTGTTTTATGCGCCTGGCACAATTAATGTGTGACCACATAAAGTATGTGTGAGTCAAAGGTCTACTGGAGCTGTGTAACTAGTTGTAGGGGAACTGAGAGCATCGTTTGGAGTTTTCCTGACATGAGATACTCAGCAGTAAAACAGAGAGATGCACTGACATCTGTCAATAATCATTTAATAATGTTGTATTGACTAGTTCTGGAGTGGAACCCAGAATTTGTTGCACCCCAGAACTTAAATGATCAACCGGGCTATAACTTTTTTGTTACTGATATGAAAACAACACAAACTATACTAGGAAGTGTACTATCTACTTCGTCCTTCACGTGGTGTGATAAGCAATGGGGGGGGTTTAACCTCCGATTTACACATCACCCAAGTATGTGTTGTTTTCTCCGCTGTTGTGATAGTTAAAAAACCCTGCTGATTATAAATAAACTAATTGGAAATGAGAAAGTTGTATTAACTAATCAAAGTTTTGAACTTTTCGATAAAATGTGTTAATAATAAGTATGATAAATATATACAGGAAAATGAGCGAAAACTGACTTCAGAGTTTTTACTGAACACATAGCGTAAAGTTTATTTTCCTCCAGTAGATTTTTTACGCAACTCAAGAATAATTTATGCATAATAATTTTGATTGTGGCACAAAACAGCTGTGTTGGGGATTAATTATTTGCCAAACTATTTTTTCATGGTAGAGTTCACACAAGTTGGCTATACTATTCCAGCATGTCATCTTATGATCATTATAAGTGTTGTTATAGTTTTTTGTCATGAAACCAATACGTGATAGCTTATCCTGTATATTCCAGTAAACTGATGGATTTTCTTTCTTCCTCGCCATTTTTTGTGTTTCTTTGTACCAGACAGCTCGTTCTTTTCAGCAGTAAGCTGACATCACTCTAACAAAATGAGTAATGAATAAAACATGGATATAACTTTTGAATTACTGATACATTATTAATTGCTGTCACTTACCCTGAAGTAATAGTTAAAAAGGAAATATATTATTAGTGAACACATTGGTTGCAAACAGAGAGCTGAGCACTACTTTAATGATAAATGTTTCTCTGGTGAAGTCAGCACTGTGTTCAATGGCATAGTAAACTTTCAGAGGCATCCAAGTTACTAGCGTGAGAAACGCATCCACCACCAGCATTAGCTGCAGCTACAATAAGTTGTTGAACAAACTTAATTCCCAAGTTTTTTAATATCTCACTATGCTACTCCTACTCTATCATACAAATATAATTTTTTAAACTTGAGTAACAATCAAAACTATAAACCAACATACACCTTCATTAACACGACTTTGATTTCACTAAAAAAGTATTTTTCACTGAGGTGTTTACCTTATCAGTTGCAGTTCTGCTTCGAATCGACAATCTTCGCACTAACTGACTTCTCCTTCTTGCACATAGCTTACCGAATATCAAAGCGTACGATATAAGTAGGATGACTGTTGGTAATAAATAATAAGTAACAGATATCCAATAAGTTATAGTCGAGTCTATATCTACATCACAGTACACTACTTCATTGTATATTATAGTCTCTTCATAGAATGTATATACAAACTCTGGTGTACAAGAACACAACCAAATAAGTCCTACTACTAACAACTTATGAGTTGTTGTATAGTGAGCGATTCTCAATGGAAAAAATACAATCACAGCTCTTTCTAGGCTGATAGCAGCTTTACATAATGGACTGGAGTGTAAAGCAGATATTCCTATGAAGAAGTATATTCTACAACTCCATACTGTGTCTACCAATGGTGTTTGTAGGAAGAAATGTCTGAGATACGGCGGATATAGAGCTGCCATCAATAGATCAGCTACAGCCAAGTTAATCAACTGTATCTTCACTTGTTTGTTGACTTTTTCTCCGAGCCCGATTGCTAGAATATTCAGCAGATTCAATGTAACTCCTAAAGTTGAAGCTAAGATAAAATATCCACCCATAACTTGTCGTTCACCAGTTGAAAATGTCTCCGCCACATCATCAGTGGCATTTACGGTTAACTTTACCGCTCCTTTGGTCCTTATCTGGTCCGGAGACAAATGAAATGCAGCCCAAACCTCCCCTTCCATGATAAACGCTGGTCTCTTTATTGCTAGCAGGTGTTTAGACCAACTGAAATTCCGTTTTTTAATCATAATTCCAATAACAACTGCTGTTCAATCAAGCATGCACCTATTGAGTTGGTTCAAACAGTAGTTACCAACCCAAACGGGCGTTTATTCATAATCTATTAACTGGGAATCAAAAAATCATTAATAATACGTGACCATGTGAGTAAGATCACAGTCAAGTCAAAATTCCAATCTGTTAATTCAAGCACAAACACTTTGATTATCGTTCGCTCATGTTTGTAGAACTCTCTTTGCTAAAAGAAAGCTGTGGAGCAAATGAAAATATCACATGTTTACTTAAAGGTTATTTTTCTCAATCGAAGACCATCAATAAACCACAAACTTCCAGAAATGCTGTAATGGATTTCGGTCTGTTACCACGGACAACCACTATTCTCAAGTATTCTACCTCTCTCCAGAGGGGACACTGGGCGACAGTGACAACTGTGCAGTGTAACTGAATTACCCCGTAAGGCAAGAAACCATGGCTCAGACAAACAATACAGCGTAGTGCTTGTACAAGTGGCTATATTCTGAAAGACAAGGTGCTAGAGTCTGTTTAGTCCTCTAGGTTGGCAATATGAAAAAGAATGCATAGTTTAAGACAAAGTGCTCTCCTTTTATAGGAGAGTTAACAGGTACAAAACATATAACAGCTAGAGCACAGGAAGCAAACTACCCAATACAATCAATTATGTAAATAAGTAACCAATCAAACAATGCAATAGGGTTAAATAAGGGAGGTGCCAAGTGGCTAAGGGCGGAGTCCTGTCTCCTATTGTCCAATAAGCGGTCCTGCATACTTTTGCAGATCATCTTCTATGTCGGCCATCTTGTGCTGGCCCAGTATAGCTATACCGGGTCGGTAGGGGGTCAATACCGGCCCTGCACGGGTCACTACCGGCCCTGCACACTATGCCACCGGCACAGTAAGACTTTCCACCCAAACAGCTGTTGACCGAACGCTGTGGGTTGAAGTCTAGCGCATTGTCTCGCAAGGGTGAAGAGCAAACGACCTGTTTACTACTAGTGTCCACCAAAATCTACCACAATACCAACCTGTATATGGGTATTTTCATTCCAGTTTAGTTCTGATGTGAGCTGGAAAAAACTTTGCCTTGAAATACGTTGTGCACTTTAAAATTGAGCTGAATCTTTTGCGAAACTTTGAAGTTGGCTGTGGAGGAAGATTAGTGTTTTCTTTTGGAACCAGTTATGAAACCCCTCAAATCAACCAAATGAGAACACTTCACACTCACAAGGATGAATTTATTTGTTTGCATATTAATTGCTTGTGGCTCACTTGACAAAAGTAAGACAAATAAGGAAAATGATTAAATCAAACCCCCACCCCTTAGACTGGGGTTGCTTCAGCCGACAAACCAATCATAAATGTCATAATATGTAGGGATTTGCAGAAGCTGATAGCCTGTTTTGAAAATGCGCTGTTGTCTCCGCTACCTTAGATATAGTAACGAAAGGTAGGCCATGGAGTTGAGGAAGAACTACGCCCCCTTGGGCAGGCAATTTGAAGAAGTTAGTTGAAAGCACTGACAAAAGGAGAGTTGGAAAGGTTGCAGGGAGCCACTCCATGAAGGTGCTGCCAACACCAGCCACTAAAAGACTGAATTGGATACTGTTAGGCCAAATGAGGATAAAAAAAGCGTACATCTGAGTCGATACAGAAGGTACAATACACTAAGCCACCTGGTAGCACTGTAAAAGCTGCTAGCATTGTATAAGCTAAGACAAGGCAGAATGACTTAGTGTGGATACCTGGGCACAGGATTGAGAATGCATATACAGATTGATGTGACTAAGTATAATGAGTAGGAGCACAAGCTGACAGAATTACATCAGCCCGCTGATGGAAAGCCAGGCCCAGCCCCTTCAAGGCTGAACTCTAATTGACCTAAGCCCCAAGTGGAATTTTTTATAAATAACTGTGAAAGGTATCATTGGCTAGCCATAATTAACCCTAGTTATCATTTTTTATCATTAAAATCGTATACATTTATGTTTTGTATGAAAAGCCAGGCAAGTTGTGCTACCTGGTCAAAGTTTTAGTATTGGAGCTTACTTGAGCAATTCAGTGTAATGCGATACTTTTTGTTCTCAGAATGTGGGTAACTGTGCGTACTTACTTACACCACATCAAACATTGATAATGTGTCTGAGCTGCGTGCTCTTTTATAACTGTTTACACAAGAGTAATTAGACTGGCGGTTACTGAAACTGACTGATGGGATTGTCACAGAAAAAATAGATTGCTGCTTGAGCCTAGTAATTGGGGCTTACCTGGTGGTAGATAAATAATTGTGCCTATGTGAAGTTAAGTAAATTTCTCCACAATAATCTAAATAATATCCAAGTGACCACAATATTTATAGCAAATAGCTAGACAGTGTAGCCACTGATAGAATAACCAATGGCAGACATGTAAAGAAGTTATACTGTAGTAGTTTTGTACCTTCTACTACGACACAACGGTATCACTTCGAAACTTTTTAACGTTAATTCGGGGTAGACTCCGAATTAATAAGCAAACTTTACAAGTCCTCGACCCAGACACGCAATAACTGAGTTACGCGAATAATACTTCATTTACTAACGCCATTTAGCAATATAATATTGAATACTTTAGCAAGATCCTCCAAACTTCTGCCTAAAATGCACAAATAAAGTTCCTTTTATAGGAGAAGCGGAGGAAAGTTCACCCCCTTATTAGGGTGAACCAATCATACATACAATATAACTGTAAAAATGCAACAATCAAAATGCACAACACAATTTGTACACAAGGTCAGCCAATGATGGCAGTAAGCACATTTTAACTTGTCCTGGGCATCGTTTCCCTCTCTTTTTCGTTGCTTGGCATTCTTTCTCTCTTTATTAGGGTATCATGGTACTTTTCCACTCCTTATTAGGGCATCCATCACTTAGCTTGCTCTCCAAGCCACCGTACTCTGTTCAGCTACTTTCTGAGGTGGGCATCCAGCCCTATAGGCCCAAGGCTATCTGTTCCAACTCCTTTGTATACGGGCCCGAGGTAGCTGACCCGGGGTAGACCCGGGGTAACTCGGGGTAGTTTATATATGATATATAGGGTCCATACAGGGTCTAGCAGGGTCGTGGTCCTCGGTATGAATTTTCGTTGAGGAATTTGTACCGAGGCGGAAGGGGAAAATATCAGGAGTTGTGCCGAGCTTGTTGACTGGCAGGACAATGGGTGGAGGGAGGTCTGGGGGGAAGGGGGGTGGGGGCTAGGGGTTTGACTGTATCATGTAAATCTCTTACAGTACTGCTTATAACTACAGGCACATATGAGGATGGTTGTGATTGCGATATTGAAAGCAAAATTAATGTTTCAATTAGTCATCCAAACTGTTGTTTCCTCTACTCTAGAATTTTCAATTTCATCTTACTAGAAGCTATTGAAAGCACAAAATTATTGGTTAGTTTCTCCCAAGTTGACATTGATAATTGCTAACAGTCATAAAACAGCAGCGATGGGCACAGCTCTAACTAACTTGTGTTGGTTTCCAGTTTTAAATAGACATACAAAACAAAACGAATATAGACAGAAATAATTGACCATGTTAGTTGCTTTACTATTTAGTGGATGCGTATACTCTTATATTTGACAGAGTGAGATTATAAAAATACTTGTGCTATTTTCCGCTTTATTGGTTTCTCAGTGCATCACTAGAAAACTGTACAATAATTTTAGCCAGTTAAAATTAAGTGTATTGTGAAGCATACGATATGCTGGCTCTACTTGATAAACAAATGGGCATTCAAGTGACATTCACACTACGTCAGCTGAATAGGGCAACAATAACTGCTGTGTTGTAAAACCTTCAATTTTATCATATGTATGCAACAAGCAATCCTCTAATGGCTAGCTGAGGCCTAATTTTTCCAGCACAAGGTTAATCCAGAGTCTATATTAGTGCTGCACCAATCCAAAGTCAATTCACTCTACTTTTATCGATTATACTGATGTAGATTTTGAAGCATGTCAGTAAAAATCTGCTAGTTTGCTATCAAAACACCAACAATCAGTGCTCTAGATCTCCATTCCAGCCACTTTAAAGGTGCTGTGCGGGTTTAATAACTTGCTGCGCTGGTGGCAGAGCTTGCAGGGCCGGTCTTGACCCCTACAGGGCCGGTAATGACCCCTGAATGACCCAGTATGGTGATACTGGACCGGTAAAAGATGGCCGCCTTAGCCAAGGATCCCTGAAACCACGTAAGAGCTTACTTTAACCCTGGAGCTGGAAGTACCCGCCCTTGGATTACCAGATGTAATGACCAAAAACTAGGTATAGCCTCAGAACCCTGTGAGGTCTAGGATTAGACAATGGATATAGGACTTTGCCCTTTAGCCACTTGGCACCGTTTACATTTAATTGTATTTTATCTCGTGATTTGTTGGTTAATTATTTATTGTGATTGTTCTGTTTACTTCCTGTGCATGTACTGTTATATCTAATATGCACATCAATTCCTGCCAACTCGCCTGGCTGGAACTTTCGTACGCCATTGCATTCATTCATTCATTTCTTGCCAATCAGCCTAGTAGATAGCCATCATAGGACTTTGGTATTGATGAAAAAAAAACCACTATTCAAATAGCACTCTGTGTAATTTGTCTGAGCCTTTTGCTCTGTGCTTGCCAACTGATCCAACAGTATTTGATCATAGTTTTCACTGTCATACCGGGACAGTGTCCCCTTTGGAGAGAGGTAGAATAACTCGAGATTAATGAAACTTC
Source organism: Cryptosula pallasiana (assembly GCA_945261195.1). Classification (NCBI taxonomy): domain Eukaryota; kingdom Metazoa; phylum Bryozoa; class Gymnolaemata; order Cheilostomatida; family Cryptosulidae; genus Cryptosula; species Cryptosula pallasiana. Next base: position 46,143,324 of record OX183131.1, on the reverse strand, counting down.
AAGGAAACCAGACCGAACTCCATTACAATACTAAGTTAGTTTTGTACAGAAAAAGTTATCCTGTAAGCAGCAACAGATGGTGTAACCTGGTGAGCCCTGGACCAAGGATCACTTCATGATCAGGAGTACTAACCAGTAATTAGTTTATTCCACAGAATTGACTACCAAGTTGATCCACTGAACACCCTTATATCATATAATGCTTAGCTCCGATGATATATAATAAAAATATAGTTCTAGAACATTGGATCCATGTACTTTGTTTATTGTGTGCCAGCATTGATAGGTATTTTATGTTTTAGTTTAGCTTCTAGTAAAAGAGAAGAGTTTGTTATTCAGTGTCTGCCGTGGTCCTAATCAATTATGAACCATTTATGCTTATGTTTGTTTGCGAATATCAAGGAAGTTCTGGTAATGCTAACTGATATTTTCTTTTTGTTCTATCTGTTATCATATTGATTATTAATCAGCAGCTTGAATATATGTTAGTGCGAATGCACTTTCAATTCTTAGAGCTTTGAGTGAACTTAGCTTGAGCATTACTTAAGGACTGAAGTTTTAACGATTATTGAATGAAAACAGAAAAACGCAAACAATCTATATTACCATTTTTATTTTGAGTAGTTATATGATTAGTTTGATATTTTAAACTACCGGACAGTAAATGTTGATCATTGGCTGGTTGATTGGTTATCCTTAATATTAAACTAAAAAAGATGGATTACACTTTTGTGTGCACAAACTATGAAGCAAAAATATACTATTTTTTGTTTTACCATTAATTTTAATCACTCCAGCAACAAGTCAAAACATAGAAATTATGTTAGACAACTTTGTTTCAAATTAAATTGCAAAATTGAGAGCGTTCCTTGCCAAGAACTTAATGAAAATGGGAAATAATAATGCAGGTATTTGAGACTTCATTTTAAAAAACTGGTGAGCATAAATACTCATTGAAGTACTAATTCAAAAAGACTAAACCAACTCAATGGTGAAACATTTGTCTGTTAATTGTTGAACTGTAGGGGTAAAGTTTAAAAAATTTCAAAAAGACTTTATGAAATGTTTGTTATTCTATTGTTTACCATTTGATACTATTTATGTTATATATATTTATCTATTGAATGTGACAAATTGTGTATTACAGCTGTTTACAATATAAACGTCCATCTTTACAAAAAAGTAACAATTTAGGGTCTTAAGCTCTGAAAAAATTATTATTTTCCCTTTATCAGCAAATAATATCCACATTTAATTGAACTCGGTAAGCAACATAGAGTCATCTTCACTTGACGGCTTGATTTTTAAGCAGACAACTCCAAATTATTCTCTCAATATTAACACAGTTCAGATGATTGTAACTGTTTATCAGACTATTACTACATGATACTGATGCAGCCATGCGGTACAAATACAATTAGCAAAGCTCTACAGCTAATGGGATGTACTGCATCGAGTGTGTGAACACAACCTAAATAATTTTTCAGTAACTTTTAGTAAACTGTGTTTGAATATATTTGTTTTAAAAATAGAACAGTATAAAATTAAGACTCCCAGATTCTTTTTTAAAACAGTGACCACTAGTCAAGTCTTTCAATTGTTTTCTAGAAATTTGATTGTCATAGTCGATACTTTATCCACAGCCGTGAAATATTGTTGTTAATGCCACAGTATCTTCTATTCAACAACTTGTAGAACTACCATTGTTCTGGATAAAACAGATTCAGCTACCAATATTCTGATCACATCTATGATTGCTATTAAGTAACTAATACTCATTCAATTTTTAACATTTCCAATCACTTTTGACAATTTGCATTTTTTTTTTAAAAATAAGTTAGAAAAACTTGTCATGTTGACCTTGCAACTGTATTCAATGTCTTTCTATGTGACTATACATTGGTACAGTTAAGTCTCAGCTAGGAATGTCACTTGAACAGTGAAAGAGCATTCCATAAAACTACTAGGTTTCTCATGAGAAATAGAACGCCAGATGTAGATTGATCGGTACCAAGGATAGTGTAGTGGGGCCCACTTTTATGATGAGAAATACTGTAATACTGTTATTGGATATTAAGTTTTGTTGGAAGTGTGTAGATGCTTTCACCTAGTTATTGCATTATAACTGCTGTTCAATTGAAATAACATCTATTGATAAATGAAAGTGAGAAAAAAACCACATGTCTATGTTTATGTCGAGGTGATGAGACAACAATGTAATATAATATAATAAGAAAAAGGTTATCTGCATATCTTTCACTTGTTATTTTATGCCAGATGTGTGCAAAGTTAGTACCTAAATGCAATGACATACAATGCTGACATTTGAGAACAGCATAAGCTTAATTCTCCATATAACTGCCCTGCTTCTCCATGCAGTGTATGATTTTGGGCCAAAATTTTATTATTGCACACCCGATACCTCTTTTACACCTCACTTGACTCTAATGGAGCAACACCGAATTACTGAGCAGCACCAAAAAGCATGATAATCTTTCTATGCTAAAGAACATTGGACAAGTAGCTAAATGGTAGCCATTACTTTTCCTTTACCCTCTACAAAGCGTTTTGTACAGTTTACACTATTCACTGAGCACCAGAAACAAAACTTTTACAACATGGTTGGATTGCTCCGTTTAGCTCACTGGAGTGCTAACCCGACTCAGTTAAGTGCATCGGTGAGCTATCAGGTGCTTACATCTGATAGATGTGGCAGTGCCTTTACAGTTCTATCTGTTTACTTACTTATTATAGCAAGCTTCGTGTGTTATAGAAAATACCGTCAATTTTTTCACCAGGGAAAAAAATCATCATTTGTGTTGGCAGTACACATCTGGGTCATAGTGTTCCATCATATTTCATAATTTTTCATTTTGACAATGACTTTAAAACTCTAATACATAAATTGCTTAAACACGAAACACATGCAAGATTTTATCTTCTGGTTCTTGTACTTCTCCTTGACCTCCTCCTACTCCTGTGCCTGGTTCTGCTCCTGCAATGGTTAACCAAACCGGAAGTAAGTAGCTTGCTTTTTCAAAAAAAACTGTCGCATCTGAAATGCGTGCTCGTTGAGATCGGTGCAAACTACTCTAACTGCATTGAACCAACCAATGGCTGTTTTAACACAAGTTTTGAGACTTTCACACCAAAAAAGGGTAAACGATAGGGTTATTTAGATGATCAGCTTCAACAAGAAGGCTTTTTTGAAATTAATTTGCTAATGTATGATACTATACCTCCTTGGCCTTCTGGTACTTCTTCTGCGAGTAGATCGGCAGCGTTTCCTAACTCTATGACTCTTCACCCTCGTATAAGATCTCCTCCAGTACTGACCATAATGTGGAGTAAGTTTCCTTTGATGTGTCTTTCTTGAGTGTCCACTCTTCACCTTCCTTCTCACAGCTCGTTTGCATGCTGCTGTTGCATCTGTCGTTTATATAAGCACAACACTATACTATACATCGTTACCTCGGCGTGTATGCATATTATGGAGTAACAAATGAGTTTTTTGAATATTCATCCACCTTGTAAGTTTTTTTATATAAAAATTTTAGCAAATTATTTTTAGAGTGACTTCATACGATAAACGTATGCACAATATGTATTTGTATATAAGTGCATGTTGCATACATATGGGCCTGTGTTGACTAGCAAATCATACCATTAGCATAGTCAAGTTTACATAAGTACTGTATCTAGTATACAGTTATGCAACTACAATATATTGTTGAGTTCAAACAAAGCTTTACTAAGATATACATGTATCTACCATTTAAAGGTCGTATGGTCAGTTCCCGCCTCAAAACTGCCATAACATCAGTTTCAAATCTTTCAGCAACCAAATAGTCACTATTTGCTTAGAATTTGTTTATTTTGATGACATCATTACTACTTGTATAGAATTTTTGGTAGACAAATCTGTTGATAAAAGACTAGTGCTCACAACAACGTTTCTCGCTTCAGGCAACAGAATAAAAATTGGATGTTGTCTCCTTCTGATAGCTGTATTTGTCATTTCATCAAACACTTTGATGCTTGCTCAATTAACAAACACAAAAACTATGACAAAAAACTTGGCTACAAATTGGCTGTAAAATTATACTTAGTAAGCTTATGAATATAGAAACTACTTTGCAAGAGTCATTTAAACTTTCATCGGTTATTGTGGTGGGTTTTAAGGTGAACAAAAAAATTGGAGCAAGCCTGCTGTTCCATCCTGTGACACCTACTTAAGTCTGGCAGACTTTGGTGATGCCATGACAGATCCTCCGGTACACGATTATCAGTTACTCTAAAGAATATATTAATAAAATGGCACTCTGGCTACCCAGGATACCTAGCAAAGCACTGTAGCCAAAAAGGTTGCCTTGGCCAGTGACAAAACTGCTGCCACAATCACTAACTTCGAATTGCGTCAAGAGGCTTGATTTTCACACCAGATATAGAGAAGTTTCGGTGTAGGGATGTCTTTTCACATTGCTTTTCATTTGATTGTGTATAATCAGTCAACCTTTTTTTGCGACTGAGCTTATTAAAAGGCTGAGTTTCCTCACAATCTACCTCTTTTGTTCCAAGTCACCGCAGCGTATTATACCGGCTTTAGGATATAAGCAAAGACATATGTTCACAAAACCTAACTGCACAGCATCCTTGCGACATGAATTCTTAGGAATCGTAGAGAATATTTAGAATTTTTTTCTTAATTGTATAGTGCTACCCTGCTTGATATGATGTTCTCTTTCTGCTAAATTTGGGTCACTTACCCTGGCCTAGGGGTTATCAGGGGGTCCATGATCGACCCTGAGAGCTCTATCCCAGATATTCAGGGGTCCATGACCTGGCCATCCAAGTGACTGCTAGTGTGTTGACAAGGCCAACTGCTGTAGCACTGAAGGAAATTGAGCTGCCATTTGTCTTGCTGATGCAAGAGGGTGCCCCTGAACCACAGGGGCATTTCTAATCATACATATGTCTGCAAAGCTTGATGTTTACAGGGGTTGTCTACAAAACTCTACCACATTGTTCATGATGAACGTGGCATTACACAGGCAACTAATGTGACCAATGGTGTGTAGTGGCATGTAATTAATAAGCAACCCTTTACTTTACATGACAGGTGTCATACTCATATAGCAATCAAAGAGCCAACTGAACATTCAAGCAAACAATTTCATCGGAGAAAAATATATTCAGGTTTTACTACAACATTATAAATTAATTTTCTAACAAACCAAGTCAAAATCTATTGAAAAGCCACCTCAAATTTAACATAACCTTTGCTAAAATGAATTAAGAAGTTTCCAGCTAGATTTACAGTAAAGGAAGCTTCACAGTTTGTGCTCATATAGGTATTAACCACTGGTTCGCCAAATCAGGATTCTACTTCTGATCTATACTGATTCCTACAGTTAAAACCACTCATCAGGGATTTCCGAGTAACCATAGGGAGACTCGTCCAAATAAGTAATAATTGTGTTCATCTTTCTTCTACGAAAGAGTTAACTTTTATGTGCATTTAGCGAGCTGAGAAATACGATTGCAAACTGACCCTTTATTCAAAATTATTTTTCATTTCATATTTGGAAACACCTTGAAATGAATTCGTCTTGTAAAATTAAAAAGTTATAGATATTTCAATTTTTGGTCAAAATTGCAACAACTATTACATTGCAATCTAAAAATGATTTAAAAAATCAGTATCTCAAATCAATCATAAGAAACCATAAGAGTATGAATGAAATTCCTTTCGATGTTTACACTTTTGATGCTACAAAAACTAGTTTGAAATTTTTCATGGCGTTTTCTAGTTTTATTCTGCCGGCAATTAGAGCTATTTGTTATTGTATCATAAGTATTGATAGCTGCTGCTTGCATCTTGAATAAACTCAAATCAAATTAATGACATGGTGGTAATAAATGTGCAAACCTGTATGGTCTGCTCAATGTTTTTGTACTCAGATCAGCATTCTCAGGAAGTTCCAGGTCAATAGTAGAAACAGATGTAGACGACGAGTCAGTCTGGTTCTTTGATATTCTAGAACTATCTGATGGAATTTTCTTTGCACATTCTTCGATTGCTTTTTCTAGCAATATCTCAATCTTGTATATGTCTGCAAGCGTGAAGATTTCTAGCCTTGGTTTCTCCAACTTTATCAGCACATCGACACACTTAACCTTTAGGTTTGGGATCTGGTACTCCTCAGCCAAAGAAAGCAGCTTGGAGGCTTTTTCATCTGCAATATGTATAATCATTCAACTTTGTTTTAATTACAACAACAATCGGTATCTCCTCCCTTCAATGCCAAATAAAGCCTAATATAACATGAGAAGTGGCATTATTCAATAGTCTGATTACCCGAGACTCCTCAGGCTTTCACATATAGTTGCAGTTTGAGAGTGATTAACTAATTCGGATATATAACACAGACTTTTTTTGCAGAAAACTTTGAAACCCTGTTTATAGTAAAGAATATCGGTCTGCTTTCCACAAAGTTCCGCGAATGTAAGTATTCTACCTCTCTCAAGAGGGACACTCTGCTGGTATGACAGTAACAACTATGATCATTCACCGTTGGATCAGTTGGCAAACATTGAAACCATGGCTCAGGCAAACTACGCAGAGTGTAAGCTTGAATAGTGGCTTTATTCATAGATATCAAATCCTAGGGTGGCGATCCTCCAGGGTAGTTGGCAGTAAATGAATGAACGAGTGAAGTATGAACAAAATCAACCTTTACACAGGGAGGCTGACAGGAAGTAATTAGCATAATACATACAAACGTGCATTAATAATAAGTAAATATATCAGTAGCATACAATATATAAATAGTTAACTCATGCAATGTAATACGGCTCAATAGGAATGGTGTCATGGCTAAAGGGCAGAGTCATGTCCCCATCATCTAGTCAGAGACTCGCCTGCGTTCTGAGGCCGTTGGTTGGTAATTGTGGCAATCCTAGAAAGGGTGCTTCCGGCTCCAAAGTTGGTGTAAGAACTTGGGCTGTTTCGAAGATCCTCCTTTAAGACGGCCATCTCTCTCCGGCCAAGCATCAACATACCAGCTCAGAAAGGAGTCACTACCAGACCAGCAGAGGTCTGAGGCCTATGGGCGGAATGCAGGAGTATTTATAGGAAACGAGTAATCAGCTGATAACATATGCATACAATTGATTGGAAATAATACCCCCAGCGAGGCATAAAAAGCAATCATAAGCAGGCACACTAGCCCTAAATAATAAGCGATAAATGGATACATGTTAGTCAGAGCACTAGTGGCAGAAATCCATCCTTACGCTTGGCTTGGGTGAGCAGCAGGTCAGCTGTACTCTTGTGTGTAGCCAAGCGTAGTCATCTAGTGAGTATTCTTTATGTATAAGAGATATAATAATAGCACCAGCTGAAGATAAGAAAGCTACACTGTGCAAATCTGTTACATATCTATACCATAAAAAACTTAGCGATGCAAATTTCAGTATTTTCTGGCTAACTTTTTAAAGCAGAATAGTGTCTTTGGTTGGGATTTGCCAGTTGAAGTTCATCTAGTGCTCTTTTTATTTTATTGTGATACCAAATACGCATGAATAGATTTTTGAAGAAAGGTTAGTTTTTCCAATTTTTTTTGGAGAGATTTGTAGCAAAGGATCTTTGTGTTATATTTCAACTCGAGACTTAAAAGAAGACTAAATATTCTGTTTGTTTCCACATCTGTGATGTATCTGTTTGATTTTTGACCGAAAACTTTCATTTATAAACAACTGACAAAAAATGTAACTTTTAGGCGATTAAGCAATGAATGGTGGTATCAATGGGTGACAAAAAAGCCCAATCTTGTCTAAGATAAGTTTCTGAATGCAATGAGTGAGGTAGTTTATTGAGGAGATAAACTCAGCAATTCTATTAGTTTGTTATCTATTTTCAAATTGGCCATGTAGGAAATTCGAGGTCTTTACTTTTTGATGAAACGGGTTTCTTTGGTAGGTAGAAAATATGTGCAGTTGAATCAAGATGAAGGGTTATAGAGAAAGATTGTGATAAAGTAAGCCTCCACTGCAATAGCGGTCAATAATAAGGAATGAACCATCCCATTGATAACAGTAGGTGGTCCTAAGGTGATAGTTGAGTTGTAAGAAAACCCCTCAGAGAGAGAAGTCACAGGCCCCATTTAATTTCACTCGATCAGCTGGGGAAGCGATGACCATAGCAATGGAATGCACCGGGCTTGCAGCTAGCTTCTGTGTGGTCTGGCACCCTGTAAACTGCTTCGGGTTTCAGCTTGATGGAGGCAGCCAGTGACGCTTTTGCCCAGAAGAGAAATGTTGTGTGTGTGTGTGAGAATGGCATTGTAGCCTGAGCTCTAGTGAATTTCATTCTAGTGGCTTTCCATCTCTGTACTGACTGTGCCTGTGCACAACTCTTGCTCGTGTTACACCTCCTTCTCTTTCAAGGTAAAGTACATAACTCCACCTAGGGAATGATTTTTCCTCATTAAAGCATGCTTTTCCTTGGCCAGGTCACCAAGACCTCTGCAGCTGAAGTGACACTCTCAGCAGAAATACATGTTTTTTTTAGTAATGGATGTTCATCACCGTGATAATAATCAAAATATCAAACATTTTTTTAGCTGAAGACTTGTAAACTGTGTTTTATAACAAATCTGATACTGTTCTATAACATTATGACACCATCATAGATAATTCTCGCTGTACATGCTATTTCTTACTGTTATTAATGAAAAGTTTGCTCATACCTGTGAGTGGTTAAAGGTGCAATTGAATTCTGATGAAGCACTTTTATGTTACTCAACGTGCATAGAATATCCTATTTGACCCATACAATAGGGTGTAGTTACTTTTACCAATAAGTATCCATATTTTTATCAGTAAACTCAAGACATTTTACAATGGTAAAAAGAAATGATACTTACCAATCGTAATTTGTTTTGTTTCAAATAGAATGCTTGTTTGTTTGTTTTATTTTCATCATGAATTGTTGCTAAACAGTGAGAACAAATTGAGCAGTGATGAGGGTCTGTGTGCGCAGTAGCATAGCTAATCGAGGCGCTGGACCCAGTTAACAGCTAGAAAACACTATACAGAAGCAAGAAGCCACTACATGGAATCAAGCAGGTGTTGCCTTAAGGCCGCTTTGAATCTTGATGTTGAGGCCATCACCCGCAGCCCCACAGGCAGCGAGTTCCATACATCAGCAGATTGGTAGGTGACCTGCCTTTGGCCACAGGCAGAAGAGGAGACTGGGTACGGCAAAGAATATTGAGAGTGTCGGGTATTATAAGAGTGGGCTGGCGATGATTTTAAGCTATAGTGCTTATAAGCAAGCAAACCTAGCCGTTTTTGTATAACAGAGAGATGGGTAAAACTTTTGTCTTTTTGAACAGAGGAGAAGTGTGGGTGTTAGGCTTTTTGTGACAAATTATACAGATAAGGCGCTTTTGCACTATCAATATTGTGTTTATATAGCAAGCTGGAGCATTACCCCATGCCTCTAGCCGATACAAAATCTTGCTATTTATCAGGGTGTTATAAAGTAGCAGTAATGTGCTGCTAGGAAAATATGTGGATGCTTGATAGATTAGTCCAAGGCTTTTGTGGAGTTGATTCTTTAAGTTTAGTATATGGGAAGACCAATTTAGGGTTTTATCTATGGTAACTCAAAGAAATCTTATGGAATTGGCTTCAGCTATTTCAGTATTGCACAATTTTACTGTGTTGTATATGGTAAATTTATTTTGTGGATTTTTAATAACAAACCATTGGTCAATCTTGTGTCCTATTTGCTTTTTCCATGATGTTGTGGAAAGAACCTTCCCCACTACACTGATTATTTATAACTAGTGACAATTGTTAGATTAAAATAGTTTTTATGCCTGAAGTTTTGATTTAGTATTTGAAGTTCTCATTTATGTTCCATTATTTATCACAAATTCTGTTTGAATACAGCTATACTCATCAACCATTATTGTTAAGGCGGAAGGAAGTGTATTTTCAAGACATCAAAAACTACAAGCAATGTTTTTAATAATGCTTAGTAACAAATCTATTGAAAACAACAGTCTTATACCGACCCCAATTTAACCAATAGAGAACTTAACAAAAATTGAGTCCAAGATAATATACCCGCGCCAGAAGAACAATTTTCTACCATTGCAAACCTTTATAACGATCACATGATTGACTATTTGTGATATAACTGCAGAATGTTACATTTACAGCGCTACAGAGCACTATAAAAATAGATTTGAAGATCTAGAGCAAGAGAGAGGAAACTTGATGCAAAGTATGTATCCCTGTAGTTTCTAAATGATTTATTGTAAAGTCTTTGAGTTCTAACTGCAATTTTCCTAAAAGTTTTTTCACCCCTTTATCACCTAGAATTAGCAAAGGGTGTAAAATGGGGTACATGGATTGTACGCTAGAGGGTGCGCTGAATGGTCAATGGCGATTTAATTGTAGCGTATAAAAAATAGCCTTACGTTCCGAAATGGTATTAGCCAATAACACATTCTTGAAAGGATTATTGGTAACGTCCATTATGAAATGAGGGTCTGAACTTTGTTCTCTAAAGTTTATTTTGAGAACTTTGGATACATATTTATATTTTTGAGGGAACATATCATTGAGCTTTTGATTTTTCGATTTTATTTCACCAAATGTGAACATCATTTCCAAGTCTCAATATATGAAGTCTGACTACTGCGCTATTTTTTATCTTTAATAATAAAATAACCATGATTATTTATCTTTATCCATGATAAATAATAATATTGCTTTAAATACTGATAGTAACAAAAATTACTATTATTATTCTGATTCATTATGAATAATATTGATAATGATATAAACATAGTTATTACTTTTATTGATAATCATCATTACTAATATTAACATGAAAAATGATTAAAGATTATTGTATAAAGTCAATTACTACACCTAACCGGTACATTAGCTTTAAGTTCAAACATGAAAGGTTGCACTTCATACTGTGGTAGATTTCAGTGCACTCTAGTGGTAAACGGGTAGTTTACACTAGGAACCTTGCGAAGCAATGCGCGAGGCTTCTGCCCACAGCATTTGGTTAATAGCTGTTGGGTAGGAAGTCATACTGTGCCGGTAGCATGGTAAGCAGGGCCGGTATTGACCCCTGCAGGGTCGGTAGTGACCTCTACCGACCCGGTACAGCTGTACTGGGCCGGCACAAGATGGCCGCCTTAGACGAGGATCTGTAAAGATGTTCAGGAACTTAGTCAAGGTCGTAAACAGGAAGTGACTACCCCTAAAGTACCAACTTAGTGGACCTGATTCTATATACAGCCTGTGGACCCTGTAGGAGATGTCATTGGACAGTTGGGAGAAAAGACTCCGCCTTTAGCCACTTGGCACCTCCTTGTATTATCTTGCATTGCATTGTGATTGGTTAAGTATTTATATAATTGATATCATTGGTTGCATTACTTCCTGTGCATTGTATCTTATATGTTTTGTGTTCCTTAGCTCTCCTATAAAAGGAGAGCTCCTACTGATAATCAGTGCATTCATTACAATGAGCCATAGCATGTATTCTTATATTGCTAACCACCTAGAGGAATAATTACCCTCAGGACTGCTTTGTAATAAAGCCACTATAGCAAACACTACTCGGTACTGTTTGTCTGAGCCATGGGCTCTTGCCTTACCGGGTAATTCGGTTGCCCTATACAGTTGTCACTGTCGGTCAGTACAGTGTCCCCTCTGGAGAGAGGTAGAATACTCGAGACTAGTGGATGTCCGTGGTAACAGACCGGAATCCATTACATTGGTGGCAGCGGTGGGATAAACGGTACCTTCCCACGCTGTGCTCTTTCACGCTACCCTCTGGCCCTGCGAATGCACTGCAGGCCAGCTACCACTGAGGAAGGAGAAGTGATCTACCGGGTGTAGATCTGGAGAGAGGAGGAGAAATCGATCTACCGAAGTAGTAGATCGGAAGAGCAATTGACGCAAGGTACTACCGGATTTCTCTGCAGGTTCGTTTGAGTGCGCTCCGAACTGCAGCAGCTATCCCGGCACAGTATCCACTACTAAAGGCTGTCTGCATCAACCGTAGAGCTTGCTCCGTTTGCAGCAGTCCAGTACAGACGCTACCGTATCTTCTACAGGCTCGTAGAGTTCGCTCCGACCTGGACATAGAGATACCGGCACTGTACAGAAGAATGAGAGAGTCGTGTATCCGCTATACAGACTCAGCTACCAGAGGTTATTCAGCTTGGAGTGCTACTCAGCTGGTAACAGTGACCCCGGCACTGTATCCATTTACAGTGTCATTACACTACTGCCTGTAGGCCCGTAGAGCTTCGCTCCGCCCTGCAGCAGTACAAGAAGTTTCGTAACGGTTGTTACAAGCGACGGAGTGCCAGATACTGCCACAGTATCCATTGGACCAACCCCTAGATCTGCTAGAGCCACTGGAAACACAGCTACCGACCCGGATCTAACCTATACCGGCCCGGGATCCAGTTGTACTGACCATTTCTTAGATTTGAGTTGAGATCACTCCTCTATCTGCAAAGAATGGCCAACCAGAGAGCACGCAGCGCTGGTCGAGCACCCGCTGGCAACCCAGAAGCTACAGCCATCGATAGATTGACCGAAGCATTGACGGCTATGATGAGGCCCAACCAAGACAATGCACCAGCTAGACTAAAGGCTCCGAAGTTCGACGGCGAAGGAGACGTCGAGTACTTCATCAGCCGATTCATTGAGGTAGCCGAAATGAATGAGTGGCCAGAGAACACGGCCATGTTATACCTAAGGGATGCATTACGAGGTAAAGCATTGGACTGTGGAAAGCCTCCACAACTGCAGGGTATCTTTGCTGCACTATGAGCACGTTTTGGGCTAACACAAAGGGAAGCTATGTCCCGGCTGACCAGCCTACGCCGCCAACACAAGACGTCGCTCCAAGAGCATGCAAGTGAAGTAGAGCGCCTAGTGCGCGTTGCGTATGCAGATCTACCTCACCGACCCATGCAGAGGATGATGCTGGATATCTTCAGCACCACGGTTGGAAATGCTTACCTGCAAAGGCACTTGTTGGCCATGCAGCCCATTGACATTACTGAAGCAGTCAGGGCCGGCAACGAGTATATGCAGATAAAAACACCGTTTGAGGAGCGCCAGGCTCATGTACGGATGTTGGAAGAGGATGCCGACGAGGAGGAAGAGGAATGGATGAGGACGGTTGCCAAGGGCCCGTCTCAACGTGTCTCCACCGCTACTGCCGTACAGCAGACACACCACACCCCTACACCTGCCATACCGGATCCTATGACAACAGTCATGGACAGCCTAAAGCTACTAACAGAAGAGCTACGGTTGCTGAGAGCGGCCAGACAAGCAGCTCCCCCTCCACAGTTGGAGGCAGAGCCTGCAACACGCTGCTGGGGCTGCGGACAACCAGGTCACATGATGAGTACCTGCCCCCGAACTCAGCGCGCAGCTCACTTCACAAACAACCCCAGACAGACGGGAAACGGCCGGCGCCCGCAGTAGCGCCACCGGCAGCTGACTGCAGCTGGGCAAGCCGGACCACACCCACAACCCCTTATAGTCCTGGAACTCTGCAGAAGAGTGGACAACCTCCCAAGATACAACCGACAGCAACCAACCACAGCTGGACAAGCCAAACAACTCCTGATGCCCCGTACAGTCCTGGAACTCTGAAGAAGAGTGGACAACCCCCCAAGAGAGCGTCAATACCCGCTGACTGCAGCTGGACAACTCCTGACACCCCGTACAGTCCTGGAACTCTGAAGAAGAGTGGACAACCCCCCAAGAGAGCACAGACGCCCGCTGAGGACAGCCGGACAGCTCGACAAGCCCCCATTAGTCCTGGAACTCTGAAGAAGAGTGGACAACCCCCCAGGAGAACACAGACTGACAGTAGCCGGATTGCTCGTCAACCCCCTTACAGTCCTGTAACTCTGAAGAAGAGTGGACAACCCCCCAGGAGAACACAAATGGCAGCGCCACCGCTGGAGCGACCTTACCAGGCCAGCTACTTCCTGGCTGGAAGGTTAGCCGGTAGACCAGCCTCCCTGTTGATTGACACAGGCTGCACAACCAACTTGCTGTCGAGACATCTGTACCAGCAATTGCCACAGTCAGTGAAAGACACGCTGCAACGCAGCGAGGCACATGGACTCATGGCTGACGGGTCGAGGATTCCCTTTTACGGTACCCTGCAAGTAAGCTTGCAGCTTCGTAAACTGAGAACGAGCGTAAACTTCGTCATTAGTGACATCAATGAAGATGCCATAATTGGCATGCCGTTTCTCACCTTACACGAGTGTGCCCTAAGGTTTCCAGACTCCCATGTCATCATTGACGGACATGTGTTGCCTTGCACAGACAAGCACGGGCGGCCACTTAATGATAGTGTCTGTCTAACACAGGCAGAGCTGACGGAGAACAACCCTTACACCCCTGAAGAAGAGGACGTCCCCACACAACCAACCACTGTAGAGAAAACTACAGATGGAATGTATCAGGCTGTGAAGAGCCCCCCGCCACAGGTAGATGGCAGAAGATTTGAGCCGGATCGGACAACAACTGTAGAAGCTATAGGCCAAACAGTGTTTTCCCCCCCGTTGGCTACGCCCCTGCGCTGGGGAGAAGGGAGCCCTGCTGCTGGAGAGAGGCAGCTGCCCTTTGACTATCAACCCTCTGTTAAAAGATGCAGAGATGAAGCAAACCAGCACCACACAGAAGCAGGCTATGAGAGCGCTCAACTGTGCATAGATGGGAATTCCCACCACCCGCCTAGAGGAAAGGCAAGGAAAGCAGTAAACAGACCCAAAAAGGCTGCAAGGGAGGTGCGGACCACATCACGCTTGGTTTCAAAAGAATCCCCAGGAGCTCCCCGACAACCTCCAGTGAACAGGATCACTGTAGCAGACCGTCGGAAGAAGTTGGAGAAGCGGCCAAAAACCCCCAGTACCCAAACACTTCCTGTGGAGCCAGACAGAGTGAGTCAGAGTTGTGAACAACACTGCAGCTCCAAGAAGCCACTCATACCCGCGAAAGTCGTCGACAGAGTAACACTTGCTCACAAGATGTCCAACCACTGTCTAGAACTAAGTGACGCAGAGGATCTGCTACTGGACTTAGACGACTACCCACCTACCCAGAAAGAGCTGGAGACCATGCCCACGGCAGAGCTGTTCACCAAGCCTGAGAAAGGGAAAGCTGAGGAGAAGGAGATCCAGCTGGCTAAGAAAGAAACAGAAGGTGAGCAATTAAACGCAGCGTTTTCGAAATGGTTGTTTGAAAACTGCACGCCACGAGATCCGTTAGCACTACGGAGTGGCAGCCCACCTGGCTATGCTAAACCTATACCTCTAGACTTACCATGCGCTGGTGACAGTAGAGTATGCGCTCTCCCACGAGTTGGGACTGCTGACACCCTCAGAAGGGCAGTAGATAAAAAAGAGCGGGAGATCAAGTGCCCACCACTTGATGCTGCCTGCCTGCCGGCCCGGGATGACTCCCTACCGGCCCGGAGCACCTCTATACCGGCCCGGGGCAACCCTGTACCGGCCCGGGGTCCTCCAGAGATTCAGTCAAGAGGGACTGAGAGGTTACAAGGCAGTAATTACCCTTGTAGAGCCTACCGAAGGAAGAAGCCTGTGGTGGCAGCTAAGGGTGAGCGTCCCACGACGTCTTCACCACCAACCTTAGTGCCACACAGCACAGTGCACCACACCCCGGCACGGGATGTTGCTTGCACCCCCACGGTACAGTGGGAAGAGGAGAAACGGCGCTGGCTTTCCTTAAATAAGGAACGGCGTTCTCCTAGGAGCAAGATACGGAAGGTTCTGTCGGCGCTAGAACTTCCAGGGCCACTGCTCTCGCCCATACATGACACTATGGTAGAGCAAGCTCCGCTGCAATATAGGCAGCCCATTAACACATTGCATAAAATCTATCATGCACCTTGTGTTGTAGATTCACGCTCCCAAGTGGACGTGACACCGAGGCTCACCATCCGGTTGGTGCAAGCGCCTAGCCCTACTGCAGAGGCGAAGGCAGAGGAGACTGAGGAGAAGGTGCCGGCCCCAGTCACCCCTACGTTGGACGATGAGCCAACCACCTCATGGAAGGAGGATGGGAGACGAAACCCTACAAGATGGCGCATGCTGCGCTGGGTCACCTCGGAGACGGAGGAACGGGTGGAGCACCTGTTACAGGAGGCCGTGGACTACACTTGTATTCAGTGTACCTACCGAGGCCGAAACACTCGGCAGCTGAGAACGCACCTCCTGCAGCATTATGAGAGGCACTCCTGCCGAGTACACAGCGCTCTCTATTGAATGAGACGCCAGACATTGTATATATGCTACTAAATATATACTCTTGTTCTGTTATATATATATCTGTTACATAATCAAATATATAACCTGGGTACAAGTGTTACCCCCCACACATATCTACTCTTAATATTTTATTATTAAAGCCAGGCTATGACTTTAATGGAGAGAGGTATGTGGTAGATTTCAGTGCACTCTAGTGGTAAACGGGTAGTTTACACTAGGAACCTTGCGAAGCAATGCGCGAGGCTTCTGCCCACAGCATTTGGTTAATAGCTGTTGGGTAGGAAGTCATACTGTGCCGGTAGCATGGTAAGCAGGGCCGGTATTGACCCCTGCAGGGTCGGTAGTGACCTCTACCGACCCGGTACAGCTGTACTGGGCCGGCACAAGATGGCCGCCTTAGACGAGGATCTGTAAAGATGTTCAGGAACTTAGTCAAGGTCGTAAACAGGAAGTGACTACCCCTAAAGTACCAACTTAGTGGACCTGATTCTATATACAGCCTGTGGACCCTGTAGGAGATGTCATTGGACAGTTGGGAGAAAAGACTCCGCCTTTAGCCACTTGGCACCTCCTTGTATTATCTTGCATTGCATTGTGATTGGTTAAGTATTTATATAATTGATATCATTGGTTGCATTACTTCCTGTGCATTGTATCTTATATGTTTTGTGTTCCTTAGCTCTCCTATAAAAGGAGAGCTCCTACTGATAATCAGTGCATTCATTACAATGAGCCATAGCATGTATTCTTATATTGCTAACCACCTAGAGGAATAATTACCCTCAGGACTGCTTTGTAATAAAGCCACTATAGCAAACACTACTCGGTACTGTTTGTCTGAGCCATGGGCTCTTGCCTTACCGGGTAATTCGGTTGCCCTATACAGTTGTCACTGTCGGTCAGTACAGTGTCCCCTCTGGAGAGAGGTAGAATACTCGAGACTAGTGGATGTCCGTGGTAACAGACCGGAATCCATTACAATACTGATCAAATTTTCACGGGCAATAATTGAAGCTGGGTTGTCTGCTGGAGACAAAGATATGATTGTTCGAGTGAAAATATGGTAATGTCAGTTCCTTGGCAAAGTAAGAACGTCATAAAAACTAGTCGGTGTAACCCTCGGCTGCCAAATTAATTTACAAGCAGTAAATTATTAAAGGAGCCCATCGTTTAGTAGCCTAGCGCTCATCTGGGAAAAAAATAGATCCATCTGTTTTTTGCATCAAGTTCCTTGGTTAACTAACTGATCATAACGCTTTAGCATTTCATGTATGTCATGAATCTACAACTAGTTTTTCAATCACTTTTTTAAACAAATTAAATTTGTTCCAACAATTTGGCTTACTTTTGATGGGTAAACTGCAACTAATTTCACATTCCTGAAAAAAGATGCAGCTTTTAAATATGACAAGAAAGTTTTTTTTTTGAAAAACCATGTTCAACACTTTTCAAAGAAACTTTCGTGTTTACTTTTCTTGCTGACAACTGTGTGAAAATAGAGCGATTGGCACAAAAAGACTAGTTTGCATCACATATAAACACTCTTGTGCTACAATGTGTACTTCAATTACATATATCTCAATATTTACTACTCATAACTATTCCACAAAAACAATTGACCTAATTGGTGTATTTTATGGAGTAAATGAACTAAAATCTTTTTTCAAAAACACTCCTAAGAACACCAGCGGCTTTAACAATCCTATCAAAATGTCTTTTAGGTGTTGTCACTTTTACCGAACATCAAGAGGCTGTGGGAGGAATTGAAGGGATAGAGACAAAAGAAATTATTCGAGCACAAACAATTATGCCCTTAGTTACATGTCTTCATTTTGTGATTTTTTCCAGCCAATAATGTTTGATTTAATTTCCTTTAATATACAAAAATATTTGCAAATTGATTTCAAAAATACAATCATTGAAAAGTTAAAAAGAGAAGTTAGGAAACTAAACCAGATGCTCAGGATGACTAATTTTTTGCAAACTATCTATCATGGATTTTCTTGGGTTTTTATAATGATTTAGATGGGGGGGGGGGGGGGCGGGTGTGAGCATTATATAAAAATTAGGTGTTTTATTATTTTATAACTTTATTATATAAGTAAAAAGCAATCATAGGTATGCATTGAATAGTTCTACCATTATTCCAAAAGAGTACAGAAGTATTTACCTCACACAAAGATATAAAATATTTCAGACGAAAATTTAGTGTAGACTCTGTTATAATTTGTTGTTTTCGTCTTATAGACTTTCCCATCCTTTGATGATTCCATATTTTTTCGAGTTCTCTTTATTTTACGAGCATGGCTGATAGAAGCAGGAATATTTTGCAGATTTTGTTGGCGCTGTTGTAGCAATTGAGAGCGTGTTTTTTTTAATCTCTGTTGTGGTATCTTTCTATAGTGTTAAAAGAGTGTGATGTCAAAAACATTTTGCCTGTAATGAGCAGTTTTTGCCGATGATACCAACATTGCTCGCAAAAATCTGTAATGTGTCTTCAACTTATTTATTACATAAATTTTGCAGAAGTATCAAACTTCTTCAGATAGAAGTTAAAGTGTGTATTCCACTGTGTTGACATCAAATATTTTCATATCTATGAGTAACTGTAGAAAATAAAACAGAAAAAAATTTGTTCATAACTAATACTATACAGTGTGAAGAGTTAGCATTGGACGTTAGCAATCTTTTGTGAGCTAATATTATCTGAGTACAATAAATAAGAAATAATTAAACCCTAGGACTCAATGAGTTTCACAACTACTTTTAAAAAATTATTCAATAATTTCAACCTCATTGCTGGAGTCCTCCTAGTCGTTGCAATTGCAGTTGAAGCAATGGTTGCCTTTAGATGTTGTTGCTGCAGTGAATGATTTTTGTGTAGAAACAGGGCTTTTTAAACAGTCAATGTTGCACTGATTGACCTAAGCTTATAATCAATGAAAATGATCGTGCGAAAAAAGCTTTATAACATATAAAAAATTTTGTCACATGAAAATCCATTCATAGTATATAAGGAGTTTTGCACAAACAGAAACTTTCTTCTTCAGGCAAATATTCTTATATATTATGAATGGTTTTTTTTCACAGGAAATTCTCTTTATAGAACATAAAGGGTTTTTTGCGCAAAAAATATTTTCTCCACGCAAAATTTCTTACGTATTTGGGTGGAATTTTTTTTGCAAAATAATCATTCTTTGCAAGAAAATTTTTTCTTTTGGTGCAAAAAATCCCTTTTTAGCGTATATTGGTTTCCGAGAGAAAATAAAATTGTTCTTTTGAAAATCCTTATATATGTAAGAAATGGATGTTTGCCCAATTTCAGCTAGGGTCAGTCGGTGCAACTTGAGCTATCTAAAAACCACTGTTTTTACACAGAAAGCATCCACTTCAACAACAATGACTGAAGGAACAACATCCACTACAACTACTAGGAAGACTCTCAGCATTACAGCAAGAAATGCTAAATAATTATTAAATATTACTTGAAGAACGCATCAAATTGGGCTCTAAAAGAATTTGCTCCTAAAACCCCTCTGATTTGCTCCCAAAACTGCCAAGTCTTTGTCAGAGAGTCAACAGTTGTCATCTATTTAGTTACTCAATATTTTTTTACTATACGCATTATGATTTTGAAAACGATATTATTTTTATTTGTTTTGTAGACATAATTACTTCAAACCCCAAACCACTTTCAAAACTACACTTAAAACCATATCTTCCCACGTTGACTAACATCAACACTATCACGACTACCAATTCCGGCACCGACACTTATGTCAATACCATCACCCACCATCAATGATATATTGAGGAACCGACCCCACCCCCACCACCACCAGCACTAGCACCCCCACCACCAGCAGCAAAACATTCTCTGATACGCCGACGAACCAAACGGGTAATTTTCCCGACTCTCCTATGAGCTCAACAGTGGAATATACCTGTTACCCCGACAACACCAAGACCATGTCATTGATTCATTGATCAATCATCCTCCTTATGTCTGAATATAAAAATGAAGAGATTTGAGTGAGTAACCGTAAAGAGTATCGACTGAATCAACTGGCGGGAGTAATAATGGGTGATATGAAAAAAGGTTTGTTGACGATTGGTAATTTTTTGCGTTAGAGGGATTAGCCGATTCCTGCAGTGGTGGAAGTTTTTGGCACTGCCTTCAGCAAAGAATATACCATCTTAGAATACGAATACGGTTTTAGAATATTGAAATAGGATTCGAGTGAAGTCGCTGATCGACAGAGAGATTATGATAATGCTTAAAGAGCTCCAATGGTCTACCCCACATACAGTAGTCTACATGGGAATGCAAGAGCAAAATCAACTCAACCTTCACATTATCAACAACGTTCAGAACTAGACCTTGAAACAACAGCGAGCTTTAGTCAAGAATCTCAGAAAAAAGTCTCATGACCAAATGGATATTTACTTTGAAATCAACACTTTCGATAATATTCCTGAGAACACAGTTCTGACATTCAGCAGACTCTCAACTTGGAGAAACTTGAAAATAAGACGACGGGCAACACCTCTGTGCATCGGTCGCACAGACATCTACATATTCATGAGAGATGATGGTTGCTTGATGAGTGGAAAGATTATCATCCCTTCTGAGAACATCTCAACAATCAAAAGCTATGGACAAGGCATTATCCACTACAAAAACAAGATAACCATAGCAATGGAGTGGCAAAACATAATTTTACGATTTTATCGAATAAAGAAGCTTCGCTGTTGATGAGCGTCTCGACTGTGAAAGAGGAAAAGGCTTTGAAGATTTCTCTATTCAATGATGTTGGTGACAAGGATGAAAGAAATTATGATGAAGATGAAGATGATTGTGAAGATGTTGGTAGTGTGGATAGCTACGAAGTCGATGATATTGTTGACAGTGATGGTAGCGATGGCAGTGATGACCATGATGAATATGAAGGCAAACACAATCTGAAGAAGACAATGCTGATATCAATGGTCTGAACAAGGTAAGTAGAACTTAAACTACGCATATTATACTGCTATTATAGTTTTAATACTTATCATTTAGATAGCTAGGGGATTTATAATATCAACTTTCTTTTCATAATAGCACGTTGTAGTTATCTTAGCGATGTCTACGGATACTTTAAGACGGAACTTATATCCGATTAGATGAATAATGAGTTATTAGATATGTCAACTGCTTATAATCGCTAAAATATTAACATTTAACATTGGACTCTGTTATTTTCATTGTACTGTAACTTGTATTGGTTTATCGTAAAAAATTGATGTTTACATTATTATTAGTAATGTTATTAAAAAGCGTGTTTTCAGTTTTTAATTGGTCAGCTACAAAACGCAAAAAGTATTAACCAACCAGATATTGAAATTTTGAGAAGACAATTCCTTTACTTTATCAAACCGCAAAATTGTAGATGAATGATGAGTAATTAGCGCTGACAAGAGCTGATGATCACTGAAATATTAATATAAGAGTTTTTCAATTGCATTGTACTTTAATTTGTATCGAATTATTGTAACAAAACAATTTATTAACATTTTTGTTATTATTAGTAATATTACTTTTGAGAACATATCTGTAAATTTTAGATGTCAATTACAGAACACAAGAAAATAACCAACTGGATATTGAAGTTGTGAAAACACAAATCTGTGAAATTTGAAAAATGAAAAAGTTGTATAAGTGAAGCACCCACTGTCATATCAATTTGGTAACTTTCAATCATTCGCAAATTTTTTGAAGTTCTGTTCTCATTTTTAACAAATCAAAAAGCTTAAAATTTATGCTCATATTGTTAAAATAACTCTGGAATTTTTGAAAAGTCAGGGTTTTTTTAGTTTCAACAGTAACAAGACAAATGCAAAGCTTTTAAAACTTGCACTCTCACTGCTGTAACAATCATTCAGCGCCATCATTGTTATGAATTATTTTCTGCTAGTTGTGCCTTTGACTTTTTTTCACACGGTATAACATAGTATGCGTACATATCTAATGCGTACATATCAAATTCATAGCTAAGACATTGCAGGGGTAAAACTTGTTCAGTGCTATAACTTGATTGTGCTATAAAGTTAGACAACAGTTTATTTCAACAAAGTATGATAAGTAAACACATTAAAAAAGTAGCTATGCTACACATAGTATTGTGGGGCACGCCAACAAACAATATGGACGATCATTGCAATAGTAACATGCATGCATTCAGCACGAAAACTTATTCAACTTGCAATTCTCCATCTTTAACAATTTATTATTATTTTATATTTTACAATCTTAGTTTTCCACGAAAATATTTGAAGTAAATATTTTTATTATGTAAGCACAAGGCGTGGCTTGTGCACATCCTTTGTCTCAGTCTTGTATTTAATCTCAGAATAAATCAGAGTTAACCTGACTCTCAGAAGTACCATTACTGACAAGAGGAACACATGCAGGAAACAGTCATAGCTATCATAACCACATCTCGCCCGACCTACGGTGAATAAACAAGAGCCTAGTCGAAAGAGTGCAAGGTCGATTTGACCAATAACACTCATGGCCGCCGCCGTCGAGAATGTTAGCTTGTCTTTTTTCACTGGACAGTCCGAACAATTAGCCGCCCTCACGGCATTTTCTGTAAGAGCCCTGTTCGGCAGCAGACCATTTTAATGCACAGAATTAATTACAAAGTTTTGCACAGAAACGTGTGGTTCAACCTAACAGTGGGAACTGTACAGGTGCTTGGCTACCTACTAACAATAAAATCCTGTACAGTGTGCATACTTACAATAGGTAGCAAAAAATTTAAATCAGTCAGTAACAATATGAAGATATTGATATTAGTATAGGGAGCAAATCAGTGATAAAAGTAACAATTTAATGGTCTGTTAGCATCCATCCAATGGTTAGCCCTCTCGGTCTCGGTTAATGGTCCGACCAAGTCAACCCCTAGCTTTTGCCAAGGCTGGCCGGCATACATGCCTTGCTTATGGGGATTAGGCCGGTCCCAACCGCTTTTTGCTCACCGACAGACTTCGCAACTTCAGATGAGGCATCTGGTGTCAGCATACACTCCCGGTCAGTACCAGGTGAGCAGCAGCCTTTGCTGGGTCCGGAGATCCCTTGGTGTGCCGACCCATGGACTTGTCACATGACGGTTCCTCGTAGCCCTCGAAGGCAGAATGTGCACCATCGAAACTTCCTTTTTATGGCTACGCAAATCTCTAGGACACCGTCCGGCCTAATTCTCATGGCAGATTGTCGGCGAGCTAACATTCGTAGTTCGCCGCTTCCAAACTCTAGTGGTTCCAGGGTCAGGGTGTGATTTCCCTGAACTGCTGTATACATAACAGCTACCTTGGGTTGGCCTTCTTGTTGTGCCTTCATTAGTTCAGTTTCTGAGGATGGAGAGTCTGTGCGACCTTTAGCAGATATGACATCGTTGGTGAGAAGAAAGGTCCCTTTCTGGTCAGGAATAACTCTTTCACCACCTCGACCTTAGTGGGATCCCCCCCAGTCCTGCTTTTGGATGTGTTGACATTGGCCCCAGATGTCCGAGCAGCGCCTGCTCAGCCCATTAGCGATGCTCAATTGAACACTGAAATTTTGAGAGAATTTCTAGATACTTGGCTACCTGACTTGTTGGCTCACTTTTCCAACAACTCCACAACAGGGAGGCAAAGTCAGCCCTTGGCTTTAATTTCTGCCCATGTCGGTATGGCCGGAAATGTTGTACAGCTTGTAATACCACCAGGAGATCCTTTCTAGTAACACAGTAGTTGCGTTCTGCTGAAGTCACCGTTTTACTATAGTATGAGATTATCATTCCGTGACAAATCTGAAATTAGGATAGGACGGCTCCCTGGCCATCATTGATGGTGTCGGTGTCCAGTATGATAACCTAGAATGGGAGCCATGATGAGACTGGTCGTCAAGTGAGCAAGTGACTGTTCGTGCTATTGGCTCCAAGACCAAGGGGCGTTCTTCGGTGTTAGCCTGGTGAAGGGTTCAACCACAGTTGCATAATCTGGTGGGTACTGGCGATAGTAGCCAACCGTACCTAAGGAAAGCTTGGAGGTCTTTCAGGTCCCACGGTGGGCTCCAGTCAGCGACAGCAGCAAACCCTATATGGGTCTGTAGCTGCCCCATGTTTGCTGGCTATATGTTTTAAGTCGCGGGCTTGCTTATACAGTAGGTCACATTTGTTAGGTTTCAGTTTGAGGCCAGCCTTCTGTAGCCTGTGGAGAACTTCTGCCAACCATTCCAGGTGGTCGGTGAAGTTTTGGGAGATGCCAATTATGTTGTCTAGATTGAGGAGCAAGTTTTTCTAATGTAGTACACAGAAGAAATTTTCCATCAGTCTTTGGAACCTAACTTGTGCTGGCGTGAGGCCAAATGGCAACGTCTTCTGTTTGCAGAGTCCTTCATTGGTAGAAAAGGCTGATTTCTCACTGACATCCTCATCCAAAGGTACTTGCCAGTATCCACTTAAAATGTCCAAGGTGCTTGAGTACTTGCTCCCAGCATCTAGGCATTGGTCAATGAGGGGAGAGAGGTGAACATCCAATTGTGTCACTGCATTGAGCCAACTGTAGTCGATGCAAATTAACTAAGACCACTGGAAAACTCCGCTCACCTGAGTCAGGCTCTACCAAACCTTCACTCGACCTATGGGATACCTGTTTCTCTGCTTCCTCTTGTTTCTGCGGACCGAGCCGGTGGCGGTTTGACAAAAAGGTTTAGTGTCTGATAGGAAAGTGGATACCATGTTCTGCAAGATTTGTGCACCGAATGTCATGTTCCCTGGCACTGAAAGTAGCTCAGTATTGCCCAAACAAGAGGCTAGTGTCGAGCGTCGTTTTGGCAATTTTCCAGGGCTCTTTTGTATAAGTCTTCCAGGTGGGTGGGCACTGAGGGCCTTGTTTCCTGAGAGGCAGGGTGTTTTGTGACTGGACGCTGAAGAGGGTCTAGAGTGGAGCAGTGTTCTGGATTTAGAAGGGTATAACGCCAAATGGTTTAGCCTGCTTTTAATTCTAAAGGTTGGTTGGTTGGGTTCAGGCACTGTTCAATTATCCGACCCTGTCCATCCGGATGATTGATGCTGATGGCCAGCGGGGCATTGGGGTATCCTTCCACCACACCTAGTAATCCATAGTTATTGGTATTTACTCGCCCTGCCAGTTTTGTTTCTGAGAAGGGAGGAAGGGAGGGTGGAGTCCATACCACCTGTACCTTGTTGACCAGTAGTCTGCGTTGCTGGTCAGTACACTGGCGAGGGTGACTGTCTATTACCACCATAGACTCATCAGCATGTATCTGGCACTGATGGGACGCAAATAATGGGTTGCCCAGCATGGCGTCCCCGCTTATCCGACCTATGGTAAAGGTGATGCTAGTTTTCATACCTTGTTGCCGAACAGTGATCGCAACGGTGTCAAAGTAGGGGATTTTTTAACCATATGTCATGATACCATATGGAAGTCCTGTGTGCAGAGTGCCCTTAGCAGTGGAAGATAAGTTTTGCAAGACCTGCTGTGACGAGAGGTTGACAGTGCAATCGGCATCCATTAACACAGACACCGGGTGTCCTTTTATCTTCGCTGTGGGAGAGTAGTGAATTGGTGGAATTTTTTGAGAAATGGGTGCTTCTGGAGACCTTATTTCTGTCCATTTCCAGCTGAGTTTATTCTGTTGGGTTGAGGGCTGACCCTTGGTTAGTTTTGGTGGAGTCTGTTTTACTGGAACCTGGTTGACTCATTCTAACCATTTGAGGAGCTCACCGCATCATTGAGGCAATGGCTCGATGGCTGTCGCCCTTCGGGATTTATTTGCCCTATCCGGGGTTGAGGTGTTTGGGCTGCTTTCTCTCCAAACATCTATTATTTTCGGATAAAGGTCTGCAGAGTGGACCGTATAATAGCCACTGGATCAGGGGTAGGTGGCTAATCTGCAGGTGAGTCTGGTTATGCCAGGGTTTCAGGGATGGCAGGTGGTAGCGCCTCCTTAACTGTGGTGTCTGTCATCTCACGCATAAGCTCGACGCTCTTCAAATGGTGCTTTGTTTTACAGATACTCGTTGCCAGCCAAGCCAGTATCAGCTAAGTCGGAGAGCTGCACTTGTCTGTGATGGAGGTCGGCATAAGATATGCATGCTAGGCACTCTACCTCACTAGCGTGTAATTCTTGGAGCACAGGCTGATAAGCCAGGACATAGCCTCCCTTGGCGTCCCACCAGAATTTGCTCGTAGGGCATCAAAGATAACCTGCCGATGCGGAGGCTTCCCAGAGTCTGAAGCTCTACCCTGTGGTGCAACTCTTGAGTGTAACATGGCCATATTATCTGGCCATTCATTAATCTCTAATACTTCTATGAATCTGTAATAAAGTATTCGACAGCTCCTTCTCTGTTAAACTCCGGGGTATTGAAAGTAGATGATGCATTGCCTTGGTTGGGTCTCTGATGGCTTGCAATGTTTCGGTCAATCTGTCTATTGATGTATTCTCTGGGTTGCCAGCATGTACTCTACCGGCATGCATGTTCTCTGGTCTCCATTCTTTGCAGATGTACGAGTAACTCAACTCTAATTGTACAAAATGATCAGTTCAACTGGATCCCGGGCCGGTACCAGTAATTCCAGCTCCCTGGACAAGCGCACGGCTGATTTCTAATGCAGGAATGCAAAAGGTCTAAAACAGGTATGCCCAGTGGGCACAAAATCTCTCTACTTTTACTAGGTAGGCGTGTTTACAGCTAACAATAAAAATTGCCTACCCTGATTGGCTAAATAATAATTGTCACAAGAACAAAGCTTCATGACTTATAACAAATACAGGCTAGCACAGAGGAACTAACTGTTACTAGAATACAAGGCACATGATGTCATGGAAAATTACCAATAGTCCGTCTGAGTAAATGTGGCTTGACTCATCTACGAGACATAGAGCCTGACTCATCTTGTAAAGTTTGGCTCTTCTTTTAGGCCCAAGGTTAGAGCTATCAACTGAGCAGGCTTGTGCTTGTATTGTGGATACATCACAAAATGCATTGTAGGTGAATGGCATGCTAGTGCTCTGTTAGTCTATATATTTCAGGATAAATGAATGAACTTCTTCGCGTATAGATCTATCACAACTAGCAACAACAACAGCACAGATGTCTTCATTCATTTACACTTAGTAAGATTGTTATTATAACGAGCCA
The DNA here is from genome assembly GCA_945261195.1 of Cryptosula pallasiana. NCBI lineage: Eukaryota > Metazoa > Bryozoa > Gymnolaemata > Cheilostomatida > Cryptosulidae > Cryptosula > Cryptosula pallasiana. Next base: position 46,115,756 of record OX183131.1, on the reverse strand, counting down.
TACCTTAAATACTGACCTTTAGTGAACATAATGGATTGCTCCCCCCAATAAAACCTAGGTGGATTGAACTGCTCATGTCTTACTACTAGCATTATATGGAAGTTAAATATTTGGATTAACAGCAGATCTGAAGTGATTGATACTTACTTTTGATTAAATTTCATCTATTTTCAACACCAGGAAAGCCCTTTTTTTCCTCCAACAGCTACTCTGAGCTACACAAAGCTTCATTACAACACTTTTTAACTATAAATGTGATGGAGTCACTTCCTGAAAACACTGAGGCCCAGAACTACTGCAGTAAAAGACACACAAGACGATACGAGGGTGAGTGAAAATAAGAGACAAAGGCGATGGTGAGAGGAGGATGCAGTGTTGGTGCAACATTTAGAAAAGAGGCGGAGCCTAAAGAACCAGATGAAAGATCACTTGCTAAATGTCATTGTGTTGGTCTTGGCTAGGGAGTATGATAAGGTTGCTTGGTTTCATTTTGTGTTTTCATGTTTTATGGTTGGTCGTGCACATATTTAGTAGGATGATCTCTTAGGACATCCTTATAAGAGCCATATCAACTCGTACTGTCTGGCAGAGCATCTTTAAGTCACAATTAAGATCAGATATACTTGCTGGAGTAAACTATATTAGCTCAGAAACACTGTAGTTGTGTCCTTTAACACGGCTAAATTCTTCACCGTATTACCATTCCCTAGGATGAAAATTCTATAGAGTGGTGGAACGTACATGAATGAATGCAAAGAGTAACGGCTCATTCAGCCTTTATACAGGCCCAGTGACAAGAAATCATTCACAAATCACATAGCAATACATTGGCAGGAAGGAAACTAACCAGTAGATGTTATAGTTACATGGCCCCAAGTAGCTAAAAGGTGGAGCCATGTCTCCATTGTCTAATCAAGAGTCTCTTAGCAGCCCTGAGGCTATACCTAAGCTAGAACTAGCGTTCATGGTAACTTCTGTCCAGGGAAGGGTACTTCTGGTGTTAATGGTAGTGAACCTCTTTAGGCTACTTTTGATTTCATCAAAAAATTTGACCATATTGTACCGGCACAGCAGTGGTCACTACAGGCCTAGGAGGGGTCACTACAAGCCTAGCAGGGGTCACTACAGGCCTAGGAGGGGTCACTACAAGCCTAGCAGGGGTCACTACAGGCCTAGGAGGGGTCACTACAAGCCTAGCAGGGGTCATTGCAGGCCTAGCAGGGGTCGCTACAGGCCTAGGAGGGGTCACTATAGGCTCTGCAGTGGTTGCTATAAGCCCTGCGATGTCCCCTATAGGCCTAGCAGGCTGTAAGAATGGCGAAGCAGACTATACTACCATCCAACGGTGTAGTTTATGGCTCCAGTAGCACTTTGATTACTCTTGTGCATGCATGGATGATATACTGTGAGAGATTTGTATGAAGTACCCACCCTCACCCCCCCCATACCCCCCACCCCATACCCCCCACCCTTGCTGTCTACAACCCCTAAACATAACCTACAACCCCTTCTCCTTTCACCTACACGCAAACTACCCCCACAAAATTAAGCCCCAAAGACCTAGACCCTGTGTAGACACTATGCCACACCTGAAAGCTACTCCGGGTTACCCAGGGTCTACCCCGGGTCAGCTACCCCGGGCCTGGGTAGAAAGAGGGTGGAAGAGGTAGCCTGGGATCTAAGGAGCCTAATGCCCCAATCAGGAAGTCGATAGGAGAAATACGAAGCGCAGGAGAGCAAGCCAAGTACAAGCATGTCCTATTAAAACTCTTTAAATTTCGTCTGCTTTATGCCTGATTGATTTGCTATACTCATGCCCTTTTGAAAAAAAACCATCAAACTTTGAGAATTTTATAAAATTGAGCTGTTGGTGTTACAGAGTTGAAAAGAAGATCATCAATCTCACCAATACCTATTCTATAAGTAGATTTTTAGATAGAGCTAACTTTGTACTTGTGAAGAGGTAAAAATATTTTTTTATTGACACTACTATTTTTAAATTTCTGAAAATTGGCATTTTTGCTTTGAAAAAACACCAAAAGTAAAGCTGCAAACAAAAAAACTGAGGCAACAGATAGAAAGAAAATCCAATTCTGATGCATATAGTAGCCAGTGCAAGTGCGTCGGATAATGTGACGTCATGCGTAAAAAGGATTTCTATAAATATTTGTCCCCTGCGGTTTTTGCGGTTTTTCAAATGGCCCACCGTTAGAAAAATTGGAATAAATGTAGTACTTGGGCTTGCACATTGAAAACTTTTAGGTCACCAGATAGCCAATCAAAAATCGCACAGAATTGACCAATAGCTGCCTTTCCAAATCAGCAGCCATACTGGTAAGTTATCTATGTAGAACGTCCAATAAATCCCTAATTTCCTATTGCGCCGTACATCATCCAATAATAATTAGATGACAGATTTGTCCATCAGTATGTTATCTACACCTTGATGTATTAATTATGACAATTTGTCGTTGTTTGTTGATAATTAATTAATTTTTTTGACCGAGCATTCAGTTTAGATTTACCATAACCGATGTTGGTGCATTGTGTTAGCATAGCATCTTAGCGTAATATGACGATTCACCAGTGCGGGTGCTATGATGCCCGCTCGGTCATTGGCTAAAAACAATATATGAGCCTTAGTCTGCTTCATTATTATCACAATCAATAATGATATGATCATAATATTAATAATAATTATATATTGGTAATAAGAAATAGAGTGGTGATGGTATTATTAATTAACAATGATGGAGAGATTATTTTTTTGTGGCTAATTTTAAATAACTACTCCAGTGCACTACTATGTGGTTACTGTGTTTTACCATTTAATTATTATTATTTATTTAATTTCAGAGAAATAACATTTGCTTTGCAAATTGAAATAGTAAAATAGTTCATTGTTTGTGAATTTGTTTGAAAAATTTCACAAATATTCGTTGGAAAATGAGTACTAATTGTCAGCCATAATAATTATTATGGTGCTGAATAGATTGTTTTCTCAGCACCAGTCTCAGCAAAGTCATCACGCATGTGGAAAATAATCTTTTTGTTGTTTTGCAGATACGAAAGTTCTCATATTATAACAGCAAAAGCTATCCTAATAACTCGCTACTACATCGCACCAATTCCGCTACTGTAAGTATCAACATCGTATCAAAGTTACTATTCATCATTCATGCGGTGTACTACGCTGGCTTTTCAAACCACCTTAATGCTTTCATAAATAAATGTGGTATTTTTTGAAAACCTTTGAATCGCTCATAGGCTGTGAACATTAGAGCTGACTGAAGTGTTCGTATGGTTTGTACTTTTCCACACCAGATGAATTAATGTCTGTTCGAATTATTTGCAAGTAACTACAGTTTGTCAAGTGTAACTGCTATTAGCAAGGAAATGGTGTCATTGCATGGAATTTCTTTGAATAAAATTAATGGCTGAAAAAAGGAAATAGTTTTCTTGCATGAAGATTCTTAAATGCAAAGGCCGGCGATTTATTCAATTTATTCATCAAGCCTGTTTCAGATACAACATCTTAGGCTATTGTACCACATTTATTACAATTATGTTTGCACTGATCGAATGATTCTCTATTTGTCGCAGGTCCTTGCTTTTTCGAAGCTTGTCATAGTAGTAAGGTGTTGGGTTCCCTGTTTTATTTCTTATTTATTTCTTATCTATCTTTTTTTTTCGATTTTGGAACCATCTATACTAATACTAAATATATTTTATTTTGGATTATCGTAAAATTTTAGGCTACCTACCTTTGATATTTAAAAATAAATATTAGTCAAGTTATAAATTATTTTAAATTACTTCAGTTTTTTTTTGTATTGCCATCAACGTAAATAACTTCACTAGTAGACATCATTTGCACCTGCTCTTTTATTCTTGTATCATTTATAGTGATAATTATTTGTATATATCTCTACAGTATTAAACTTTATTATCCTTATCGCATTTGTCCTATTGATACATAGATTCATCAATTAATACATGGTACATATATATAAGATTTATTTATTAAATATATACATTACTGGGTGTCCAATAACTTTATATCGTTCATAATTGACTAATTAAAAAAGATGGTGTTGGCTGACGCCATCATTGATGAAATTCAGAGATTTGATATAGAACTTGCTCATTGGTCGGAATTCTCTGAAATTAAAAATGGTCATGTTGTTGCTATTAGTAAAAGAAGAAATAGGTTTTATGCACCTGACACCAAGAAACTGTGCAAAGAGATTTTAAAAGTAGACTTTACACTAGGTGAATTGAGCACACTTTGGTCTAAATACGCTAAATTGACCAAATCTGCTTCTAATAGACATAAAAAAGGAATTGTTGACATGTTAGATTTTTTAAATAATGTCTTCTTTGTTCCTGTCATGCCAGTGCCTGAGGCCAGTTCTTTAGTGGAGCCCATTTCCAGTCCAGTTGTTGAGAATATCTTGCAGTCCTGTATGTGTGATACTCTGCACTGCAACAATATAAAGCTAAAGAAAATGAATATAGCACTGCAAACTCGTATACATAGGTATAAAAAAAGATGGCAGCGCTCTGCAAATCAACTTGCAACTGTTAGAGTAGTAAATGGAAAACTAACTAAGCACAACAAAACTTTGCAAACATTGCTCGGCCGTAGGCATCACCATGAAGTAACTACAAAGAAAGACCAAATGAAGGAGATAAAATGTAGTTTAGTTGTTGCACAAGAACAGGTTAAAATACTTGAGACCAGACTACTTGACTATGACTTGCAGATTTGTGAATTGAAAGAGCAGTTAGAGAACCTGAGCAATAAATCCAGTGACACAATCAAAACGAGGATAGGAAATAGATATGTTAGTGAAATTAGGGAATGTGTGTATTTATGTGCTCGTAAACAGGTACCAATTCGCAGTGTTAGTATTGTTATAAAAGAAATCTGCCAAAAACTATTCAAACAGGAACTAAATCCTTTGCCATCTTCCTCCACAGTATGCAACATGATAAGTGAAATGGGTGTTATTGCACTGGAGCAAGCTGTGCAAGCAATGCTGGACTCCGACTTCGTCAACTTTTGCTGGGATGCCACTACAGTTGGAAAAGAGCATGTAAATGAGTTGCATGTTAATACAAACACAGGCTCATTTGTACTGGGAGTCGACCGACTGCCTGGTGGCACTACTGAGGATTACACTCGACACATTACATCAACCTTGGAGCATGCAGCAAAAGTGTATTCTGAAATGAAATGCCTCGAATCGGAAAATGTGTTAGCAGACCTGAAAAGCAAAATAACCTCGACATTGAGTGACAGAGCAGCTGTAAACAAATGTGTGTCACGGAAACTAGCTGAATATGTTGGACATGATGTACTAGACTTGAATTGTAATATACATCCACTCGACAGCTTGTCAATTGCATTCAGAAAACTTGCTAAAGAATTTGAAAATGAGCACAATACTGAAAGCACTCTTTTTGGTGGCGAGTCAGCTCTCCTCAAAGTTGTGCTCAACATCTCCAAAATGCGCTATAAAGTAAAAGGGGACATGGTAGGATTAAATTGGTTCATGCAGCACAATAACTTAGACCCTAAGCTACTTATGCGTTACGTAGGCAATAGATTTCATGTTCTGTTCGAGCTTAGTGGAAATATATATTACATAAAAGAGAAACTTGCCGAATATCTTGACCGGACTTGTAGCAAGACTGTAGCTTTCCGTGAATCTATTCGCCATGACTTGTCTTTGACTATTGTTGAACAGGAGTTGCTAGTCTGTGGTTTGTTCGGGAAAGTCCTCACTGGTCCTTGGATGACTTGCATTTACAGGAAGGCAGAGTTGTCCAACTTAGGTAGTTGTCGGCCTCTTGCATTCATGGCTGACAAATTGAAGGAATTGATAGCTCATCCCAGGCTTCTGTGGGACATAAGTTTTTGTTGTTTCGAAATAGACAGTTCGGCCAAGTCTGCCCTTTCTATGTCTGTACACAGGGCTCTTTGTGAAACCGAACCAACTGAGGTCTCTCTCCAACTTGCTAGCCGCACTGCTGCAGATTTTCTTGAGGTAGTTGAGAGGCAAGCAGAGAGATATTTGCCAGGTGGTGAGCTGTCTACATTGGAGCCACAGATGGTTGTGCTGGGTACTAATGCACCAGCTGACAACATCGTAGCTGAGAGCATCTTGGGGCTTACTGATAACCTCATGAGGAAGTGCCCAAATGCCAGTGGCTCCTTTATATCATCAAAAACAGCCTTCAGTGTAAACCATACGTATGATTGGCTTGATGTGATGCACGATAAAGATCGAATCCCCAGGGCCATCACGCAAGCTCGTTTACATAAACAAAGAGCCTTGGCCAACACACGGAGTATGAAGCATGAGCTAGCTGTGCGAATGAGATGTAGGTCTCAGCAAAGAGTGGATTTGCTAAGGAAGCAAAAGACCAAAAAGCTCAAGGAATTTATCCAAGACCCTGCTTCATTTGAAGAAAATGTTAAACATTTAGATGTGAACATCGCTGCTGACTCCATCATCCTTGCGCGAGACATCATATATCATCCATCTTCTTTAGAAGGGAAGACTTTGGTGTGGATATGGAACACAGAGGGTGCAGATGTTCCATGGTATTACCGTGTGTTGAAGCGCCGTCAGACCAAAGACATCAAATACAAGGCTAGAGCTTGGCAGCAGGACAAATCTTTTGATGACTCTGACCCATGCTTTTTTGACCTGCATCATTTTATTACTGACTTCCTCTTTGGAGATGTATGGTTTGCTTTGTAGATTGTTCTCGTGGTCATTGGTAATCGGGCGAAACGCCGGCCAATGTTCCTCCAGTTTGTTTCTTTTAGGTGACGCTTCTGACAGCTGCTTGATATGCACGATTTGCTTTTTACCTCGTCTTTGGTGGTCATTGGTAATCGAGCGAAACGCCGGCCAATGTTCCACCAGTTTGTTTCTTTTAGGTGACGCTTCTGACCGCTGCTTGATATGCATGATTTGCTTTTTACCTCGTCTTTGGTGGTCATTGGTAATCGAGCGAAACGCCGGCCAATGTTCCACCAGTTTGTTTCTTTTAGGTGACGCTTCTGACCGCTGCTTAATATGCATGATTTGCTTTTTACCTCGTCTTTGGTGGTCATTGGTAATCGAGCGAAACGCCGGCCAATGTTCCTCTTGTCTGTTCTTATATTTCTTTTTATTATTATGATGTGGAGTGGACTGGGGCTGGGTTATCCCAATATTTATCGTTATTCATCAAATGCATGTATCTTATATATTTATTGTGTATGTTTCATGTTTGTGTTGTATATTTATTATACTTTGCTATCTGCACTCCAATATGCTACAATTTATTTATTTTTCTACGTTAACACTGTTGTTTGTTTTTTTTTAGGTTTCTGCTGCTGAGCCAAATTTTATTTGATTAATAATTTTTTCATTGGTGTGGTGGAGCACAGCTTAAATTTGCTCTACCGGGTATTGGCCGAGGTTATTTTTTCAATTGACATAACCTTGGGGCTGGGTCTTTTTAGGAGTTTTAGACTGTCTGAAACTTTTAAAATAACTCAGTTGGGACAAAATTGTAAGCCTGTTTTTTATATCGCCATGAATACTGATTTGAGACCAAATATTATTGACATTTTTATTGTTACAGATGGCAGAAACTAGTATTGAAATTGTTGGGCACAGCTATGTGGGGAGGTTGGGAAGGCATCTAGCCCAACAGGTAACTATCTGAATCCTGAAATATTTTGTTATCCTTGCCCTTTTGCTTTCATGTATTATATGATATATTTTGTAGCGATTAGACCCCTGGGACATCCCTAACACCACCATCGTTGTTAATGGCGTGCCTGGAGCCAAGTTACACAACTCACCAGTAAGTATTTGATAATTCCACAAAGTTGCATATCACGCATATGATTGTTTGTGGTTCTGAAAGGCTGCTTTCCGTGCCACTCAATTCTTATTATATGCTTGCAGTTGCCGGCACGCCATAGGGATGTCCTTGTGGTTCATTGTGGGGGCAACGATTTTGGCTATACAGACATGACAGCGTCGCAGCTAGCAGATGCCTACATCACTAAATACATTGGTCACGGTACTATAGTAATTTTTTGTTCTGTGGTGTACAGGAGAAAACCGTGGGAGTTGACTCGTGCCGCCTTCATGGATCTCGCAGATGAATTTAATAGCCGTTTGAGAGCCAGATTAGAGCAGCTTCCTCACGCTTATTACTGGGGACACCGTCGTTTGCATTTGCGAATAGGTCGCGACGGTGTTCACTTTAATTGGCGTGGGGAAGTTGCTTTTTATCTTTCTCTCAAACGGGCTATACGGAAAATTGGTCTGAATGAAGGCGGCCGATGATAATCCCATTGGTTTTCTCTTGTCACCACAGCAACTTTTTTTAATAATTATTCTTTTCAGTTTTTTTTAGTTTTAATTATTATATTTTTATTATAATTAATTATTATTTAGAACTCAGTTTTCCTGTTGTTTGTGCCAGTTTGCTCTTGAAATTTCGCTATTTTGTTTTTCCAACTGTCCAAGTTTTAAATAATTGTTGCATTCATACGGTGTCCGCTAGCTGCATGTTGTAGTGCTAGTTGTACATTGATTGTTGCGGACAATGATAATTTCATTGGTTTTCTCTTGTCACCACACTAACTTTTTTTAATAATTATACTTTCCAATTTTTTTTTTATAGTTTTAATTATCCAATTATTATTATTTTATAAACTCAATTTTTCTGCTCTTTGTGCCAGTTTCCTATTGACATTTCACTATTTTGTTTTTCGAACTGCCCAAGTTTTAAATAATTGTTGCATTCAGACGGTGTCTGCTAGCTGCACGTTGTCGTGGTAGTTGTACATGAATTGTTGCCCGCCACTTTGAACCACCTCCCCACATAGCCAACTGCACCTTCGGGCTGCTCTGCTGATTTGAGGACATCCAACTACGACTTTCATCCATGCCCATCAGTTGATTGATCTTACTCAAGTAAGTGATTAGTCTCAAATCTCACTATGGTATCCACCCACAATGCTGTAGAAAAATTGATGAAGCTTAAACCGGTTTGTTTCAATCTAGATTTTAAATAATGATTTATTAAAATACACTGTTTGCAGGTGGATTTGAACTGAAAAACTGGTGGTGTGCTGATGTACTGGTGCTTGCAACTACTACTGCTTCCTGGCAATGAAGGGCTTCTTAGTTACACTAATCTGTCTTGTACTTCAGCGGACTGCAGAACCAAACTACGAGTTACTGGTTCTTTCCAAGAAAGAAAGTCTAGATGACCAGCTGGCTATCCTACATCAATGTTTTGTAGAAATTGGTTTTCATTCCTAATTGCCATAGAATTCAAGTAGCTTTAAATAAAATAACGATAAGATAGAAGCAAATATTGAATTTTACAATCGCAGAGTGTATGTTGAATATTATTGCTTGATAAACCTTGATGGCTGTCAATATTTTGTAAAAAAAAGATGAATATAGATAATTTGCAAGTAACAACGATGATTTGTGCACTTAGCAGCTTGCTACTGGGCTGCTGGATGAACTTCTTATATGATAAAATGGGCCAGCCTCTGCATAGCATTCATCAATTGTTGTTAATGTGAATATTGCAAATAACAAGGATGATTTGTGCACACTACAGCTGGCTGCTGGATGAGCTTCTTGTATGATGGGCCCGCCTACGCTTAAAACTCATCAATTGTAAATGTAAATATTGCAAATAACAAGGATGATTTGTGCACACTACAGTTGGCTGCTGGATGAGCTTGTTCTATGATAAGATAGGGCTGCCCATGCTTAAAACGTATCAATTGTAAATGTGAATATTGCAAATAACAAGGAAAATTTGTACACATCACAGCTGGCTACTGGTTGAGCTTCTTATATGATTAATTGGGCCAGCCTACGCTTAAAATTCATTAACTGTAACGTTGCGTCGCGCAGTAACGCTTCATTGATTCTGGAATGTGGTCACATTGGGTACATGAAACAAAGCAAATTTTTTATCCAAACCAAGTTTTTCAATTCAAATTTTTCCTTACTTAAAAAAAATTGGTAATATTAAGTTTTATATGAGCAGAATCACAAGACTTCACTTTACAAGCTCGTAGTATTTTCAAAACAAATTTTAAATTTTGAAAAAAACATTTGTACTAGCTACATATAGGTAATTTTGAAGAATTAATGGGCCACCACATTAGCCATAACATGTCAATCAAAGTTGGCCTTGTTTTTGCGAAAATCCCGGACATTTTTTCAAAGAATATTATTAATTTTTTTTTTTCTATTCAAGCTAGCACCTGACTTTTTACACCACTGAATAGAAAATTTCAAGCGCTATCTTCTGATATAAAGAACCATAATAATAAACACTTTAAAAAAAAAAATGAAAAATAATAAAAAATTACTAGTCAACAATATCGTCGTCATCCAAATAATTAATTTCTAGCATACTACCTGTCATTTCCACTTCTTAACAATTCCAGCATGCCTAAATAAATATAATCTAACCATTTATCAGAACAAATCTCATCCGTGGAGGTTCTCTGCAAAAAATATTATTTCAAACTATTGTGAAGGACGGCGCCATCTGGTGACACTTCTATTTTACTAGTTCTATGCATCGGACCGTTCTATTAACACTTACCGAACCTATCTAGTCTACATCCTTGTTTCTATGCATACACTTCAGAGCCGATAGCTCTATGTACATTTTATTCATTATCATTTTATCTTACTGTACCATGCAATCATATATGTTGGCCATGTGCAACTACTCAATCAATCACTTTAACACCACCTACTGTATTTTATTGGCACACTTTAGCCAATGGCTTGTGCTAGGTGTGGCCTCCTTTGTGTACCCTTTTATTATTATGTAACCATGTACATAAATACGGATGTCATTCAATAATAAAGTCAGAGTCAGCTTGCACACTCTCAGAAGTTTCTTTGTTCTCTAACAATAACTTCACTGCGCTAAGTACATGCACGTACAACGAATGCTCCATTACTCGAGTAGTAATAAATAAGCAGATCAGCCTGAACCTCTGCTGGCCGGACCTAGCTTTGACTAGTTCGCCTTCAAAGTTCGGCCTCTGCCTTGCACTGAAACAGATCAGCCGAACCTCTGCTGTCCGAACCGAGCTTTGACTAGTTCGCCCTTCAAAGTTCGGCCTCTGCCTTGCACTAGAATAGCTAGCGCAACCGACAGCTAGACAGTAAACTAGGATGGTAATGCACCACTCCCAAGGATACTAGTCAACCTGTGGGCGGGTTGTATTGCTGAAGCGATAGACACAGTTTGCCATCACAGTTCGGGAGGTTGTGCAGGTAGGCCGAGCTACCAACTCACACCCCCACAGTGAAATCCTGCACACTATCTCAGCAAGAAAAATTATTTCTAGCCCGACAAGGAAGGGGGTGCGGTTCTCATGGCGCGGTTTCCGTTTAGACTGGCAGATTTACCTCAAACAAAAATCAGAAAATAGAAGAGATTCTGCTTTACACTACACGATGATATAAAAATTTTTATTGTAGGTCTACTAGAAATACTAGAAAACTTTCTCGAAAATTCTCGCCACAGCTGTCGCAATTGATAGTAGAAGAGGGTACAACTCCGGCGACAACTGTCGCAAATGATAACTGAAAAGTTTTTAAGGACTGGAAGATTACCAGCTACAGAAAAGAGCGGCAAAAAGTGCCCAGAGCAAAGCACCATGTGCTCAAGACTTTAATTGGATAAATTTATAAACAATCTTGTATACTGCATTGTGATTTGTTTGTTTTTACTATTGTGTTGTATGGTTGGCTCACCCAAATAAGGGGGTGAGTTTTCCTCCCCTTCTCCTATAAAAAGGAGCTTTCTTGCATGATTTGAGGCAGAAGTCTTGTGGAGTTGCTAGATACCATTATATCTTGCTAAATGGATTATGCATAAATAAAGCATCGTTAATTAAACCTTTGTCATTGTGTGTTTGGGTCTAGGACCCCGTCAGTTGGCAGCATTGATTCGGAGTGATTCCGAAGTAACATTCAGAAGTTGTTGCAGCGACCCCTTTGTGTCTGGTAGCCAGTGTAAAAACTACTACAATACTTATGGTATGTATGCATTTTCACAGGTACCATGCAAAGAATCTATCACGGATCAGTTGCTTAACCAACTTTTTGTTTTGTGATCAATGATGCAAGCCAAAAAAAACAGTAAAAAAGAGCCCTTTCTCTCCCGCTAAGTCTTCTGTTAAGAAATACTTGGAAAGATGAAGAGATCTACAATGTTTTACTGTAACTACCTATCTCCAGAGAGTGGTAATATTTCCTTTCTGCGTAGGGTGAGAATCGAGAGCAACTGATCAGAACTAAAATAATCACGATCTTTCAACATGCTGTGACCATGACTAAAGTGTTATGTATCAGTTACATATGACCTTTGTACAGTAGGTAACTTCTAGTAAGTAGGCTACTTGACCATAAACCTGGAGTTTTTATCCTATCTCTGTAAAGGCTTCATAAGGTGGGCACTGACGTAGGTACAGTCTAGTGTAAACAGTAAGCGATAGCTAGTTTGTTTGTACACACCCAGTAGAGCCTTCGTGTAGACCAGTTGTGACTTGTACTAACTACCAAACCGGTAAGTTACAATTTAAGTATACAATAACAAGTAACATTTTGCGCAACTCTTTTAATAACAAAACTCTGCCTAGTGCAGTTCTGACTCAACAGGTACTTTTAGTTGATATATTTTTCTGATCAGATGTCATTGAACATCTAGTTAAATCAGTTTCGTTAGGCTCGGACAAAGTGATCTTTTTTGATGGTTTTTTAATATCTTAATTTGTATTAATAACAGTTTTGTGCATTCATCAAACATAAAATAGGTAACGTATAAAATGCGTAGTTTACATATCAGTATATTGTCACAAGCTATTTGGTTGTGGTGATCGTTTCTTTTGGCCTGCTAGTAGTTCAGCTCTCAAGCATATACACAGTGTTGTCACCTACCACCCTATGCCTTTTGACTAATAACTTATTCGATTGAAGAGGTAAATATCCTGCGATAATAGTATTTAAAGCTAGTTTGCTACCGGTACATCATAAATTTGGCATTGGTTGCAGCAAGAGTGTATAATGTGTACCTAAAAAGTCACACTGTTGTTTCGTTGAATGGTATCGTTCCTGCTCTTTGCTTCTTGTGTAAAGTTTTAGTTACAAATCAACAATGAACAAAAATAAATTCTGTCTTGTCTTAACATTTTAACCAAATGGTTGCAATTTTGATTTTGTGTGTAAGCAAGTTACGTTTAAGGCGTTAAATGAAGATTTTTTTATTCATACCCAATACCAGTAGCTTCATAGTGGTACAAGAGTTGATATGGAGACAAGCAGGTAATGTAATCCTCAGGTAGTATTTCAAGCGAGTTGAAAGAACAATTTATTCTTCTGTAATGTTGTTGACCCCAAAGTACATGAGTAGAGACTATGGTCAAATGGGTGAATAGGTGATCAGGCTGTCAGTTTGGTAGATAAGGCAGGCTGGTGGTTGAGGGAGGGGGAGGGGTGGACTAGCAGTTTGGCGGATGGTTGGGCGAGCAGATTGCTAATTTGATGGTTTGCTAGGTAGATGAGTAGATATGTAGCTGTGAATAGATAACCAGGTGAGTAGGTAACTAGGTTATTGGATAATCACGTACTGAAGTATGTTGCACAAACAAAACCATTGACCAAGCCAGCGTTTACTTTACATAGTTTATTGGATTAGTTAATGATGACTAATGTTACCCGCCGTTGAAAATTTTCTCAATAACTACTAGAAAGAAATAACTTCTAATGAAGTTGAAAGTCATTTCCATATATGATGTCATTATAAATCGAAGACCTACCAACCCTATACCTCTCCTTATTTGATGATAAACTTAGCAAAGTCTACAGATATCAACATCAGGTTTTTTTCATTTATTAGCTAACAGAAAAAGCTTTATAAGCATACTGCTGCGGAATATTCTAGTTTTTTTTGTTGGGTGGCAGCACTTTCCATCTGCAGATAGGAATTGCTGCAATTTGTTGAAACTATACTTGTTACAGTAAAAAGCTGTAGAAGTTTGCGTCTTTCCAAGTAGCTTGTAACACACCTAACAGGTGATCCAGAGGGAGAAAAGGGCTACTTTGTACAGCTTTGAGTGTTTAGAAAGCAATGGCAAAAACAAAAAATTTAACAGCTAAATTAGACCTCTGTGCAATGCATCACCTATAGCCAGTAAACAATATGTACATTTAATCTATACGCTTATCTTGTCTGTGGATGTTTTATAACGCTTTAAGTGTAGATAACTGACTTGTGTAAACATTTACCTATAGCTAGTTTATTGTCTCATACCCAGCACGCCTGTGAAGTAGAGCTGTAATAACTTGTACTAACTGCTAAGCCCAGTAAGTTATAGTATAATTATACAATAACATGTCTCAGGTCGAGACTCTCTGGTAACTTTATAACAAGACTATGATTTGTGTAGTTGGGGTATAACATGTTATCAAAGTGTTTTTGTCGCTACTATATAACCTTTACAAGAACTGAGTTTCCTCTCTCATACCATGACATTCCTCCCCTAATAAACTATCTACACAGGTATGAAGGCATTTCTTGTCTCAGTTTATGAGGCTTTAAAAATTTTCACAATGATATTTCAAAAGTTTGCTTTGATTACAGCCCGTGCTATCAACGTAACTTTACTTTGATACAAATAATTATAGAAGTTGACTAAATGCTTTTAAAATAAACTATTGCTCCTCAATATACAATGTTTCCAAATGCTGTTAACACGTTGTAGTAATAAATATGAGACATACATAATTCTGAAACACTGCTTCCACTGAATCTACATCAACAGTTTCTACTGAGAAAAATATAAACTTTACACATTTTAAGGCAATTTAGACAAGTCAAAGAGCTGAGTAACTTCTGCTGTTGTAGTGGTTTTCCTGAAAGACACCAAGAAACAGCTGTTCAACAAATTATATGATTGAATTTTTGTCGAAAGCTTGTGGAAATATATGCATTGGGTTAGTAAATAGTATGGTTAGTCTGCTTGCTGTTAAACAAAAGAATAAGCAACAGCCAAGGGTTGCAGCTGTGTGAAAAGGCTTTGAGGTGTTTGTTTGGACTTTACAACAATGAACTTGATAGGATCGTATACTTATGGTGGTGAGATATATATCATTATATCCCCAACATACTCAAGTTTTACGCTTTGTACATAGAAATTATAAAATATATGACTATAATTTTATTTTGTTATTATTAAAGAAGGTAATTATATTAGTTAAAAGTCATATATTGTTGGGGAAGCTAACTTTTATTATTACAAGAAACTAGAGTAAATGATGACGATGGATGCTGTTTATACAATAATGATTGTATGTTTACATGATGATTGATGTTGTTGTAACTGTAAACTCTATCCCGTTTCTTTTGCCGGCAACAAAAGTAGCAAAACCTTTTTTTACTATCCTTTGTTCAACAACCTCCAGTAACCGGATGATGGAGTACTTTACATCACCCTGTCCATTGAACTTGGAAGGCTTGAAGTTCTGTGCCAGAGCAGGAAAAGGTGCAGGGAATTGCAGCACTCTTTACAGGGTCTCTGTCAGCCTGTCCAGTGCTGTAGCTTCTGCCGTGCCTGCCGGCGACAGTTCAGCACTTCAACTGCACTCCCGCTGGATGGGCTCTCTGTGCAGCCGTTGGAGGAAATGATAGTCTTCCCAATCAGCAGGGCACTTGCCTATACGGAGACAGTAGGTTGATGGCCATGGAGCACACTGCATCAAACACTGTATCCGCAGCTCTTTCAAGGACAGTTGCTCAGAGTGTACAGGGGGAAAGGTACCGGATTGAGAGGAGTGGCCGTCTGTCCAGTTGTGCAAGATAACACAGCGAAAACCGGGTTGACCATGCTTCATTTCAAACTCAGCAAAGAAGGGGGGGGGTTTGCTGGGTGGGGGGGGGGGTACCACTTGGTCAGAGGGAAAGGGTATAACAGTGCTCGTTGGGTGGTATTTGGGCTGCTACCAGACAGCTGTTATAATGGGGAAGATCACCAGCACCCGAAAGAGGGGGAATGGATGGTGATGTTTGGCAGTTGGCACTCTCTATCAGTGTCTCGCTTGTTCACTAGTCATCCCACCGCTGCCACCAATGTGAAGGACTTTGTTAAATGCCTTCACAGGAAGCTACTAGATTGTGACCCAAACGGCAGAATGAAATAATCTCACTGTATTGCTTAGCCATATCAATAGACCTGGCTGTTAATTTATGATCTGTATAGTGAATGAGATTTGGTTGAATCACTTTTAATGCTTATTTTAAAGGGCAAAATTTCAGCCATATTAAGCAGTCATGTTATGAATCTGGCTGGGAACCTACTGCACCTCTGACCGGCGTAATCAGCAAAGTAGAGGCGGATTGAATAGTCGGTTTTGAGATTCGGGTGCAAAGCACTCCTGGTTTAAAGGATCAACCCGCTTATCTGTGTTTTATTATTATTTATTATTTTATTAACCATAATAATAATTTATTATTATTATCTTTGTTCTTATTATTTATTATTATCCTTATTATCAAGACTACCATGACCATTTGACATCATGAGCGAATTGTCATCACTTGATTGATCGGCAGGCTGTTTCTCATCAACCAATGACAAGAACAATTGCTACTACTACATGGTTGGATGGCATTCATAAGTACAAAAAATCATCACCTCGTGGGCTGCCATGCAGTCATTGTTTTTCGTTTTGTGGTCTCATGAAATCTTGATCTAAACACGGGTGAAAATACAACTGGCCGTTTCTTGGTCGGAGTTACGGAAACCGTTGCGGCACTTACGGCTGGGAATTTCACTAACAGGTGACTGCTTTATTCAGTCGAATTTGAAGCCGTATTGAGAACACATGGCTGCGTAATACAGCTGAAATTTGGCTGTTTAAACTAAGTATGAGTAGATATAGCTCATGTAAAAGACTGTATAGTGAAGCAACCCGGTGCTACTGTATGAAAACAACCTAATCACAATCAAGCAACCGGCCTCACTAATCAAATGAAGTTTCAGGTTGAATAATACTGTATTGATCACAAGCGATCAAAGGTTGCCTAAGACACTTCTTAGTCAAGCGAACAGCAAAGTCTGCCCACTGGGCTAACTACTGCTATGTTTATGCAGTAATTAAATCATGATGATTAAATCATAGTGATTAAATGCATAATTACATCAATTTTATGCAATTATGCATTTGAAAAAAATAAAATATAATTGGATATAAAAATACGACGTCAAGCTACTATGCTAATTCTAAACTATACAAGCAAGCAGACGCTATGTAAATGATTAATATACATATTAAAATAGCCACAATGCGCTAGTTTATCTTATTTAAAAGCAGAAACCTACTCACAAAGAGATAAAACGTCCCAGCAGCAGTGTTCCTCTAGTAGGTCAGTAGGTAGTTAGTCAAGGGCAGTCAAGCATAGCAGGCATCAATCTTCTACTGTACTCGTCACTAATAGTTCTAGCCAAGTCATCCAGTTGATTAACTCACTAGCCACACTAGGTAATTTCCATTGCAATATCAACATGCCTGTTGTAAAAGTTTCGCTTCTTGCCTTTACTACTGGCATCACTATTTTGACTTTTGAAAGCAGTTGGTAGGTATGAGGCAGCTGTGGACAAAGTTTCCATTAAACTTTTATTTAGCACATGCGTGGCACCCTACCAGACTAGTAACTCTATAGAATTAGTATGTATAACTTGTTTTTATTTATTTGTACTGAGGTTATATATAATACCGGTGTGCATTCTAGTATATCACAATCAACTCTGAACAGCTCTACCTGGTATAACAATGAGCCCTATGTTATTTTTTTATATGGTACAAATTGATTATTACTGGTCTAAAGACTATCGTGAGTCTGCATTCGTTAACCCCAGTCATCTGCTCATCTCAGGTTATTCGTTTAGGAACCAGCACTTGGGCTGACGCATCTTCTGCACAATTTATAGAAACCGAATCATTGTTGCATTTTAATTGCTCTGTAAACACAGCCCAACTTGGCATTGGATTTATACAGGAGTGCAGCAAGTCAATTATTCTAATATGCCTCGTATTTCCACTCAAGTTTTCAGTCAAGTCAACCACATGGTGATATGTAAGTTGGTAAGCAGATCATTATGTAATTGAAAGTTATTGATAGGCCATCGATGGAGTTTCTATTTTCTTGTCAGTGATTACTCTTACTGCCTGTAAAAAATACTCTTTGTAAAGTACCTGATAAGGTAGAGATAATCTCATTAAATGAAGGAAATATATGACTGAAAACTAAACAAATATAATCAATAACAAAAACAAATTATAATAATAATAACAAAAATTATATTTTCTGATTTTTGTACTACTCAGTCCTTTCATCATCACAATCCAGATAAAAATAGTGAATCTCTACACTTCATTGTTTAAAATAGTAAATTTTTAACTTTGGAAAGATATATTCCGATGAAATAATAGTCTAATCAATAACAGGATGGCTTACTGTTGATTTTTATAAATTTATTCTTCTTGGATAAATGGTTCTTCAAATTTGTTATACCCTCAATGATTATAGACCATATGTATGGCATATATAGCAATACAACTATATGTATGGCATATATAACAATACAACTATATGTATGGCATATATAACAATACAACTATATGTATGGCATATATAACAATACAACTATATGTATGGCATATATAACAATACAACTATATGTATGGCATATATAACAATGCAACTATATGTATGGCATATATAACAATGCAAAATGAATTTTTCATCTACGTGTGAAAACATGAATGGTACAGCAATTAATTTGGCTGGCCGTGCAATGCCTCAGAATTGGAGAATTACAAGACTTTCTGTTTATTGTAAGAAGCCAGTCGTAATACAGAGGCTTTAAAACCTCCACACACAACGATTTTGTCAACTCAAACAAAAAATGGCTGTTTATTTCATTCTGTATGAATAGATTCTTACCAGGTCATTGAGAATCAAGCATGTTTGATTTTAGCATGCAAGTTTTACAAATAGTGATTAATCATTAAAACTGATTGGTCAATGCAATTTGCTTGTTTTCACTTCTCCTTTCTTTGATTTTCTCAGCTCTGACTGCCCATGTTGTACTATTAACCGTTGAGGAACACAATCATGTGGATAATCGTTGTGTGTTGGGTCGCATCAACAGACCCCAAGAGGAACAACTTCTTTTTTGTGCAGCTTTCGTGTTCATTAATCACTGTGCTCGAAGAGACCTATAAGGGTTTACCTCATCGACTACACCAGACATGCACAACACCCTAATAGATTTCCACCCGCTATTACAAAGACAAGGGTCAACTTTCTATGCGCACTCTTTGCACACACTCCACTCTCTCTCCACACATCCCGGGTCCACTCAGAATGCAGGCTCTCTATCTTTTATATGACCGATAGGGTTAAGACAGATATATACAATACATAATTTATATATATTATATATATATACCACATATAATAGTAGTATAATGTGAGCAGATCTGCATCAAAAACAGATGTGTCAAAATTGAAAATTATTGTGTGCGCTTTAAATGGCCTAAAAAGACCTGTCAGAGATGGAATTGTTGGGTTTTAGATATTTTTTGGTAGTATAATATGCATTAACATAGAAAACAGACCTACTAACATATTGCATTGTTGTTTTTTGGTATGAATATTTTCACGGACGTGTTACAGTTTATTTATATAGTTATATAAATTTATGTTTAAAAATTGATGAAAAATATAGTTGGCCGTTGCGCAGACCTGTCAGATATTTGTTGATGTGTTACCTAATTATTTAGGTGTAGATCCCGGCTGAAATGTGCCCTTTGTTTTTGACACATTCAGTTTGTTGCAGGATTGTAACTGGATTAATTAATGGTGAGTATAATAGTAGCGAATGTAATTAAGTATAAAAAAATTGGTTGAAAGACATAGGTGGAATGGATAATATTTGTAATAAAAAGTTGTCTAATAGTATTGTAGGAAGTGTGTGAAAAAAAATTTAATTTGTAAAACATTCAATGACATTACTAGAAACATTGTTACATTCAGGATGAATAATAATGAGAAATTTTTTTCCATTTTTCAGTTCGCTATTACCTGACACAGACAGACTCATTTCTGAAACCTTTTCTTTATTGTTGTAACTGAATGCCCGATAGAAGAGTGGTGGAGGTGTAATTGCTATCTAATTGTTTTCGCATACAGTGTTTTGTTTTCCACAGGTACAATCGTTAGCTGCCTTTGGAGTTATGATGGTTGCCGTTGGAGCAGTAGTTGGAATCGGAGTTGTTGCTAGAACCATAGTTGGAGTTTGAGATGTTGTTGGAGTTGTAGTTGGAGGATTTTTATATATTTTGAGGTAGTAGATAGTTTCATTGGTTTTGGGTATGCAATTTTAATTGCCTGTTGTGGTGACACGTTCTCTGTCAATAGGGTTTACAATGCATGAAAAGCTGAAAATGGTAATTTTCAAAGAACAGTTCAAAATAAACTCACTTAGTCGGGTGTCTGCATGACTGAGAGTTCCTTCAGAACATCTTCTATGGCTGTAGGAAAAACGAAGGGCAGTGACGCAGTTGTAAGTGGCAGTGTTGTTCTTGTCATCTTTCTTGTTGGTGTCAGAGTCGTAATTTTTGATCGCTCTTTATACGCTTGGATGTATTCCAAAGCTTCATCAGTTTTGCAGGCAAATTAGTATTTGTCCATAGTGTTGGTTCTGGAGCAGAATTCTAAGACTCTGTTAGGAGGCATATCACATATCAATGAGTACTATCGGTATCTTAAAGCTTGATTAAAAAGACGAGCTTCTACTCAAATACCTCTGAATGCAAGAGTTCCATCGTGATATACCGAAGCCTGAGGAGATAAAATGAATAGAAAAGTGTCCATTGCAAACTGCTGACTGAAGAGGGTAGAGAAAAACACCAGAGAGACGCATTATTTCATTTCTTGAGAGGTACTTTTTTACCTCAGTTTGCTCTTTCAACGACAAGGGCTAACTGTCTCAAACAACGTCTGTGATCAGCTATTATTTCACAATTAAAGTTTGTTATACAGGGCATTAAGCTCGTATCCATTTTTGTTGTCTCATCGACACCTAATGCTGATGATGATCTCGTTTTTAATGTTCTTTAGAGTTTCAAAACTCGAAAACGACAAATTCATGCCTTTGGCGCTGTCGACATCAGCGATGACCGTAGTTGGTTTGGTATTGCTTGAGCATTGCATCTTGCGCATGCAAAGTCAAAATGTTCAAATTATTTTGTCATTGGACAGATTAAAAATTTTGTTGTGTAGTTAATTGCACCCAATTCTCCATTCCAAAACAGTTTTGCATTTTTGGTAAGTTTCTCTGTATTGATCTCAACTACCAATATACAATCCTTTTTCACTTTGATTGTCTTTTATTGGAGTGTTACATGATGATAAATTTTGTTGATTTCGGTTATTTGCAAATCGAAAAGATGTTTGGAGGTAAGAATACTTTATCACAATTATTGTCGTTCGCTTTCATGTACGTTATTCTGCTTTCAAAAGGTGAAAAATATGAGACATCACCTCTTTCTGCAGCTCCATCGATGCATTCACCAACGTTGTCAGTGTAGAAAATTCACTCTTGCTGAAGAAAAAAGTTTTCAATAGCAACACGATTGTGCAAGTAATCTCCAAAGTGCTGACGTATTCAACATTGCCTGTAAAATGCTTTCACCGGATAGTAAACTAAACATTTATATTTTATTGACTCTTGGTTTATTCGTGTCCTTCAGTTGCTTCTTGAGTTGTGACATGTTCCTACCAAAGTGTTCGCAAAATGCAAAGGTGGCTCTATCCATGCTCAAGACAATAGAATATGCAACGATGTCCTCTCAAACGCGCATAATCTTTTTCAAGTTGAACTATCTACGAAATCGCTGAACTAAGCGTTTTCCAAATATGGTTTGACGTCAATCAGTTTAATCGCTTTTTTAGATCCGCAAAATGTATCATTTTGTCTCGGGAACAACAGACAATCCTATCAGAGTTCTTTCAGCATTTTACAAATGGTAGATGATTCGTTCTTGAAATACATTTACTATACAAAAATCTGTTTTATATCAACACGCTAGCCAAGTTTACACCCAGAACAAATTTGAATACTTTTTCGGTGCCGCAATTCACAAAAACTAAAATCTTACCATTCTCAAATACTGAATGAAAACTGGGTCTTTATAAGCTTGGAAAAAAAATCACCCAGAATGGCGATTGGCTTGAAACTCCAGTTCCTCCCATTCATACTTCTTTTAGTCGGCAATGATAAATAACGTAGATTTTTTGTGTCATTACTTTTGTGATTTCATGGAATACGATGAGTCATTGTCAACCCCTTGAGTCAATTGAGCAGTGATTGGCAAGACTGAGTACAAAGAGATAATTGTCGCTTATACTGACTAATCTATTTTTAAACCGTCAGTAAGATAGTTTGTTTTGAAATGGGTAATAGATAAAGATTTAATTTGGTGCGTAAGTTTTTGACATGAAGGCAATCTTTAAATCGTTTGACGAAAGTTCCAGAAAAGCTTCTATACTTTTCCTGTGAACCAACAATCCAACTTTACAAGTGTTTTTAACTGCTTTTCTGTCGATCTAATCCATTGAGTCCAACAGTCCTTGTTTGATATGCGCTACACCATTCACCACTTTCGCTTTTGTGTCACAAAGGGCAAATTGGATTTTATTGTGCAAAAAGTGACAGTACAGTAGCTGAAGATTCGTAGCTAGCTTCTAAGAACTGCCTCCTAGTACGTACTACACGCTTTTTTCCGCAAAATTTTTTTTCCGCATTGTGTCGAAAACTTCAGTCAGAAAAGTTTTAGCTCCTCCAACCTGGGCAGCTCCTAGTTGAGCGAAGTCTTTAACGAGCAACACTTTTGCTGCTATTGCACTGAGCCACAAATTGCGAGTTATCTATTATTTTTTTGTGCTCAACTTCAAACTTTTTTAACTATATTTTTTTCTCTCTTTTTTGAAAGTAGGTGTTATAATTTCCTTTAGATCAGGTAGGTTTTAATAAAACCTTTTTTCTTTCCGATTGACAGTCTAAAGTCAGACAGCGTTTCAGCATTGTTTGGCATCCGGCAAGTATTCCTTCTTTACACTCATTGCAGAAAAGGATGTGATCACGCACAAGAACGATGTTATTGGTGATAGTTTTCCTTTCGTGCATATGATATACTTATTGAGCAACTTCACCTTGCTTCTAGTTATATTTTTCTTCAACTTGTCTCCATTTTCCCGAGCCCATTTGAAAACTTTGTTGCCACACAAGTCAGTATGTGATTTACTTTCACCCAACAATGCCGGATCACCATTCACCAAAATTTTTTGCAGATTCTCAACAAATGCTCTTGCATTTTCCAAACTGTGTAAAGCCTCAATCATGAATCATGCCATTTCATAGACTTTCCGTTCAGTGGCAAAACTTTTTTATATCAACTGGACTATGACTCAATTGTTAGCAGAAAATTTCCATCATTTCTTTTTTTATCCAACTCGATTAAACATATTTTTTTTTCAGACCATGTGACTCAATCTCTTGCTTTCATTTTTCAGCTTTTCCAATCATTTGTGAAATTCATCTACATATTTTCTTTTGTACTTATAAGTGAAAATGAGCAACCTTGATGCCATCGAAAGTGTTTCTCTCACGGTATATATCTTTATCAATCCTATCCTTGATAACTCCCAAGCAAAGGAAACATTTTACGCTTTGGCCAAAAAACCTTTGTAGTGACGGATTTGGAAATGAGTTTGACAGAAACTGTACCCTTGCACCGTTTGAAATTCCCCACTATCATCTCATAAGAAGCGAATTAGATTGGTCATATGCCTTCAAGATTTTAATTCTGGTGACCTTACCCTCAAACGTTAATGGTAAAGACTATCTAAAAATTCTATACACTAATTGCAAGGTTAGACTGCATAGATATTAGGATATTATCATTGCTGGATTGGAAGAGGCTTTGTTACAATTATGATGTTCTAACAGTTGAACAAACTTTACGGAGAGTACAAACTATCTACGAAAAAGATGGAAATCTCCAGCAAGGGCAATGAATATGTTATCCTGATTGGCAATGGGCAATACAGCAGTGTATTAGAGTTGGAATACATTATACAAAAGAAATTTTGTGAAAAAAATTTGGCAAACATAGCATAGCCCCTGTCATTATTCCAGTCATCTCAAGCAATTCGAACTCTCTAAGTTTGTTTATGGTATTATTCTTGGTGTTGCTGAATAGAAACGAAATTGAAGCTTGAGATAATGTCACTGTTGGTTTTTTGTTATCCTCTGTTCGTTTGACTTCACTGTTCTCAAGCAGATATGTGTAGTCTGGCGTAGGACTCAAAGGAGACTCAGCTGAAACTACACGACGTTTCATTGCTATATCAGCAGGAGTATTGATGTTTGAGTGGGAAGATGTATCATTAAAGGTGTTAGGATCGGGTCTTCTATCGTCAATGTGAATGTCGTTGGCGGTGGAATTGATGGTTGTAGTGGAGATAGTGTCAGTGTTGTTGGTAGCTGTAGTTGATTCAATACGGAGCTTAGGAAGCGCTTTAGAGTGTGATGTCATCATACCTGCAAAAAGTAAAAGAACTTAGTTTAATGATGTAAATATACTGAAATTATTGTTTTATTAAAAATTGTTTTTTTTAAAAACTAAGATTCAAAAACCTAGATGATTCAATTAACTAGAGACAAATAATTATTTTAGCACTTCTTACCTTGTTGCTCTCCTAATAGCTGTAGTAGATGTTGCTTCTCCGTTAGCCGTTGTAGAACTGGATGCTTTCTGTGTGAAAACGATGGCTCTTATATAGCTAAAGTTGTACTGATTAAATCCTATGAATACCATCTCGTGTCAATATCTATGAATCAGCATTTTTTCACGCGAAGGAAATTTAAAGCTTTCGCGGGAATAAATAAATTATTTTCTTGCGAATACAAACCAACGCTTTCGCGGGAATAAATATATTATTTTCACGCGAATACAAACCAATACTTTCGCGGGAACAAATACTTCATTTTCACTCGAATACAAACCAATGCTTTCGCGGGAATAAATACTTTTTTTTCACGCGAATAGAAAGTAATGTTTTCGCGGGAATGAATACTTTATTTCCACGCGAATGGGAACCAATACTTTTGCGGGAATAAATAATTTATTTTCACGCGAATAGAAACCAATGCTTTCGCGGGAATAAATGATTTAATTTCCCGTGAATGAAAGTCAATGTTTTCGCGGGAATAAATACTTTATTTTCACGCGGATAGAAAGCAATGTTTTTCGCGGGAATAAATACTTTGTTTTCACGCGAATGGAAACCGTTGCTTTCGCGGGAATAAATAATTTATTTTCACGCGGATACAAACCATCGCTTTCGCGGGAATTAAAATTTTATTTTCACGCGAATAGAGACCGTTGCTTTCGCGGGAATGAAAATTTAATTTTTACGCGAAAGCAACGGTTTCTATTCGTGTGAAAATAAAGTATTTATTCCCGCAAAAACATTGACTTTCATTCGCGGGAAATTAAATTATTTATTCCCGCGAAAAACATTTCTTTCTATTCGCGTGAAAATAAAATATTTATTCCCGCGAACGCAACGGTTTCCATTCGCGTGAAAATAAAATTATTGATTCCCGCGAAAGCAATGGTTTCTATTTGCGTGAAAATAAATTATTTATTCCCCTGAAAGCATTGGTTTGTATTCGCGTGAAAATAAAGTATTTATTCCCGCGAAAGCATCGGTTTGTATTCGCGTTAAAATAAAGTATTTATTCCCGCGAAAGCAACGGTTTCTATTCGCGTGAAAATAAATTATTTATTCCCGCAAAAGCATTGGTTTGTATTCGCGTGAAAATAAAGCATTTATTCCCGCGAAAGCATTGGTTTGTATTCGCAAGAAAATAATTTATTTATTCCCGCGAAATCTTTAAATTTCCTTCGCGTGAAAAAATGCTGATTCATAGAGATTGACACGAGATGGTGCTCATAGGGTTTAATCAGTGCAACTTTAGCTATATAAGAGCCATCGTTTTCACACAAAAAGCATCCAGTTCTACATCAGCTAATGGAGAAGCAACATCTACTACAGCTATTAGGAGAGCATCAAGGTAAAAACTTAATAAATTACAGTTTTTACTCATACATTATTTATTATACTAAAACAACTGAAAAAAATTATCCATCTGTATTTTTTTAGATTCAACCACAAAAAATGAAAATAGTTAACAACACAGAATCAGAAACTCGGCCTAAACCTTTGACTCAAGAGGACTTGATACTTCTACAAAACATATGCAATAAAAAAAAATTGAAGAGAGAATGCGAATTATCTCAAACAATTGTAAATTTGTACACAAAGACTTGATAGGACGGCTAAATAGTTTTCGAACTGAATCTTTTCTAACATTAAAGCTTTTAGGGAATGATGTTACATCAGACAATCAGAGGTTACATTATGTATTACAACAACGACAATATCAACTAGAACAGGAGTAGTAATATATGAGCAGATCTCCCTACCAAGTGTTTTTTTGTGGATTTGATCTTGGGGGTTATGCAATGAGTTACGACGTTGGGTGAATTCGCCGAGTTTATATTGTATTTTACTTGAGGGGTATTTGAGTGGCATTTGAATGGCATTTAAGTGGCATTTGAGTTTTGATTATTTTTTTACTTGATTTGAACTCATATGGCAGCTAGATTTTGAATGTATGGCATTTAAGTTTTGATAATTTTTTACATAATTCGAACTCATATGGCATCTTGAGAGAGAGGAGAGAGAAGAGAGAGAGGAGAGAGGAGAGAGGAGTTTTATCTACATTGAATAAATATATTGATCAAAAATGAAACATTATAAGATTATATACATTGATTACATAATAAGTAGGGAAAATCTTCCTATATAATATAGCTAGAGTCAGTAAATACTAAGTAATACAAAGCACTACAACCTGTAACGACAATCAATACATACATATGGTATCTTGAGAGAAAGAAAGAGATAGAGGAGAGAGGGAGAGAGAGGAGAGAGGGAGAGAGAGAGGAGAGGGAGATTCTTTAGTTTTCTATACATTCCTATATATATATATATATATATATGGTTAATTATGTACATATTTATGGGTATATTTATATCTACATAGAGAGAGAGGAGATATTTCTACATTGAATAAATATATTGATCAAAAATGAAACATTATCTGATTATATACCTGATTACATAATAAGTAGGGAAAATCTTCCTATATAATATAGCTAGAGTCAGTAAATACTAAGTAATACAAAGCACCACAACTCGTAATGACAATCAATGCATACATACATACATATGGTATCATGAGAGAAAGAAAGAGAGAGAGGAGAGAGATTTTTTAGTTTTCTATACATTCATGTATATATGGTTAATTATGTACATATTTATGGGTATATTTATATCTACATAGAGAGAGGAGAGAGGAGTTATATCTAAATTGAATGAATATATTGATCAAAAATGAATCATTGTATGATTATATACATTTATTACATAATAAGTAGGGAAAATCTTCCTATATAATATAGCTAGAGTCAGTAAATACGCGCATGTCCATATTCATGTACATGTGCATAAATGGACATGAATAGGTACATGTCCATATTCATGTCCATATTCATGTCCATATTCATGTCCATATTCATGTCCATTTATCTACATATCCATATTCATGTCCATTTATGTACATACCTATGTTCATATTTATGTACATGCGCATGTCCAAATTCATATCCATATTAACATTTTATAGCTATGTACAGAGGAGAGAGAAGAGAGGAGAGAGAGAGATTTTTTAGTTTTTTATACAACCATGTTTATACGGATAATTATGTACATATTTACGGATATATTTATATCTAGATTGAATAACATACATCTATGACATAATAACTATATTGAATGCTATAAAATATGTTGGAAAATCACCAAATTAGTCCTCTAGATGGTTAAAATTTACAGTATTTGGGAAATAACTGCAAGAGAGGAGAGAGGAGTATTTGGTAGAGGAGAGAGGAGGCTTCAAAAAAGAGCTACAAAAAACTAATCAGTACACAACTCAGTTTATTAGGTAGTAGCGCTTCAAGGAGGTACAAACACTGATTGCTGACAAACAACAAATTTTAATGCAGATTGGGAGAGGTAGCTTTTTTTAGAGCCTATAATCATCCTGATTGCACAGGTTTTAATATCAATACAAAATGAATCTTCCTCCTTTAAAATATGGTGAACGTTATTTTGTTATACCAGAAGAGGAGTATCATAGTTTGATGGAAAAGAACAGTGGGGCTAAATCAACAGACCAAGACAAGTTTGCGTCATCATTGTATGACAACCCGACAAAAGACAAAATGGTGAGAGATATCGAGAAAATCCAGAATATTTTGGTTGAAACGAATAAAATAGTAATGGGAATCAAAAACGAGTTGCTTGAGCGCAAAAAGACAAATGAAAATGTTCAAAGCACAAAAACCTATCGGAGTGATGTTGGAAAGATTAGGGGAGAGTACAAGCAACCAAAGAGCTGGAGCTCTGCTAAAACACCAAAGCTCTCACCATCATCGTTTGATAGAAACACAATTGACGATGATAGCAATAGAGATTCGGAGAGAATGATGCAACAATTAGAAGAGTTTAAAAAGAAAGTATCCGACATGACAGCTAGTAAAGACAATCAAGCGTTAGGTGTAAAAATATTGTATCAATTGAGAGATTCTGGAAAATACGATCTGGATACTGACAGGATAAAACTCAAGGGAAGATGGCTTAGCGCTAAGCTATCAAAGAATTTGTTGCAAGATGTACTAACTGATAAAGACTCAATAAGATCAACAAAAGATAACTACAGTAGATTTAAAAGTCTGCTCACCACTCAAGGAATCACAACTGTCAGGAGATCCTCATGAAAAACTTATTTTAGCTACCTAGTTGTTAATTCAAACATCTTAGCAACAACTTATTAGCTCAAACATGACTTTGTTATACTCAATCCTTTATCCAACACCTACAATAATTCTTAGTAATAGTAGTGTAATGAGACTGAGTAATAATCTACACACACCTTGTTCACTCTGTATGCTGTAGCACATGTTTTTCCTTTAGTTATCTGCAGTTACTTCAATTGGATCTTATCCAGATGTTTTATAGTCTTTGCTGCTACTGCGTTTTGTCTCAAACAAGAGTCCAAAGTAGGCATTGGTTCTACAAAATACAAAAAAATTGATTGTTACAATTGTTTCATTTATTTTCATTGGTTTTATCTTCATATACATAAAGTAGCGAAGAAACAGTTTGTGTGAGTATGAAACTATCTAGTAGAGATAAATTAATATCTAGGTTCAACTAGCATTAAATATTAATTACTTTGTTAACAATAAATAATTAGAGTCAGTTACTTTACTAGTGCTCGGACAAACACACAATTTTGTTAATGTCAAAGTCTGCGATCTTACAAAGAAATAACTTAGATACTATTACTATTAGCATAAAATTATCTAGTAAAGATAAATTACCTAGGAGTGAATTCTAGTTGAGGTTCGATTATTTTAAATATAAATAATTAAAACCAAATTGATTGGAATCGTAGTAATATTTTTTAAATACAACATTGCTTTGCAACGACTATTAATGAAAGCGATTATAAAATGTTGATGAGTAACCAAGTAATCTAGTAAGGAAAACTGATTGAAATCACGGTAATATTTGTTAATAGATACTTGCGACATGTTTTATCAACGAAAAAATCAAGCGATTTTCAAATGTTTACAAGTAACTAAGCGATTTGGTAGAAAATACTAACAGAAATCACTCGATATCCGTTTTTGAAATATTTACGATAAACCAAATTGGGATATTGCTGTTATCAACCAAAAAATCAAGCGAGTATCAAATGTTTACGAGTAACTAAGTGTTTCAGTTGACAAAAACCGATTGAGATCATGTGACATCCGTTACAAATACTTACGTTAAGTTAGCAACGGAAAAAACAAATATTTCTTAGAATATTCGCTATAGCAAGTTATGATAATTTTGTACTCGCTCTAAAGGTAAAGGTTTTCAGTCCGTTTTTGGTCAGACCAAAATTTATGCGAGTCGTTTTAGGCATTATTTCAGTCGACGTAATGTTACCAGTTCATTTTCACAAGTTTTTTAATATTTATTTTAAAAATAAATAATTAGAGCTTTCTACTAGTGTTAAATGATTGTTGATTATTTTTTACCTTATCTCCACTTAGAGCCAGATGATTTAATTAACTAAAGACAAATAATTATTTTAGCATTTTTTACCTTGATGCTCTCCTAGTAGCTGTAGTAGATGATGCTTCTCCGCTTGCTGTTGCAAACAAGACTCCAAAGTAGACATCATAACTACAAAATACAAAAAAATTGATTGTTACAATTGATTCATTTATTTTCATTGGCTTTAGCTTTATCTACATAGAGTAGCGAAGAAAAAGTTTGTGTGAGTATAAAACTATCTAGTAGAGATAAATTTATATCTAGGTTCAACTAGCATTGAATAATTATTATTATTTTGTTAATAATAAATAAGTAGAGTCTGTTACTTTACTAGAGCTTGGACAAACACTTATTTTAAAAATGAGTAATTAGAGCTTTCTACTAGTGTTAAATAATTATTGATAATAATTTACCTTATCACCACTTAGAGCCAGATGATTTAATTAACTAAAGACAAATAATTATTTTAGCATTTCTTACCTTGATGCTGGATGTTCTCCTAGTAGCTGTAGTAGATGATGGTTCTCCGCTTGCTGTTGAAGAACTGGATGCTTTCTGTGTGAAAACAGTGGCTCTTAAATAGCTAAAGTTGCACTGATTAAACCCTATGAATCAGCATTTTTTCCAATGCTTTCGCGGGAATAAATAGTTTATTTTCACGCGAATAGAAACAGTTGCTTTCGCGAGAATAAATAGTTTATTTTCACGCGAATAGAAACAGTTGCTTTCGCGGGAATAAATAATTTATTTTCACGCGAATAGAAACAGTTGCTTTCGCGGGAATAAATAGTTTATTTTCACGCGAATAGAAACAGTTGCTTTCGCGGGAATAAATAGTTTATTTTCACGCGAGTAGAAACTGTTGCTTTCGCGGGAATAAATAGTTTATTTTCACGCGAATAGAAACAGTTGCTTTCGCGGGAATAAATAGTTTATTTTCACGCGAATAGAAACAGTTGCTTTCGCGGGAATAAATAGTTTATTTTCACGCGAATAGAAACAGTTGCTTTCGCGGGAATAAATAGTTTATTTTCACGCGAATAGAAACCGTTGCTTTCGCGGGAATAAATAATTTATTTTCACACGAATAGAAACAGTTGCTTTTGCGGGAATAAATAATTTATTTTCACGCGAATAGAAACAGTTGCTTTCGCGGGAATAAATAGTTTATTTTCACGCGAATAGAAACTGTTGCTTTCGCGGGAATAAATAGTTTATTTTCACGCGAATAGAAACAGTTGCTTTCGCGGGAATAAATAATTTATTTTCACGCGAATAGAAACAGTTGCTTTCGCGGGAATAAATAGTTTATTTTCACGCGAATAGAAACAGTTGCTTTCGCGGGAATAAATAGTTTATTTTCACGCGAATAGAAACTGTTGCTTTCGCGGGAATAAATAGTTTATTTTCACGCGAATAGAAACCGTTGCTTTCGCGGGAATAAATAATTTATTTTCACACGAATAGAAACAGTTGCTTTCGCGGGAATAAATAATTTATTTTCACGCGAATAGAAACAGTTGCTTTCGCGGGAATAAATAGTTTATTTTCACGCGAATATAAACAGTTGCTTTCGCGGGAATAAATAGTTTATTTTCACGCGAATAGAAACTGTTGCTTTCGCGGGAATAAACAGTTTTTATTCCCGCGAAAGCATTGGGAAAAATGCTGATTCATAGGGTTTAATCAGTGCAACTTTAGCTTTTTAAGAGCCACTGTTTTCACTTAGAAAGCATCCAGTTCTTCAACAGCAAGCGGAGAAGCATCATCTACTACAGCTACTAGGAGAGCATCAAGGTAAGAAATGCTAAAATAATTATTTGTCTTTAGTTAATTAAATCATCTGGCTCTAAGTGGTGATAAGGTAAAAAATAATCAACAATCATTTAACACTAGTAGAAAGCTCTAATTATTTATTTTTAAAGTAAATATTAAAAACTTGTGAAAATGAACTGGTAACATTACGTCGACTGAAATAATACCTAAAACGACTCGCATAAATTTTGGTCTGACCAAAAACGGACTGAAAACCTTTACCTTTAGAGCGAGTACAAAATTATCATAACTTGCTATAGCGAATATTCTAAGAAATATTTGTTTATTCCGTTGCTAACTTAACGTAAGTATTTGTAACGGATGTCACATGATCTCAATCGGTTTTTGTCAACTGAAACACTTAGTTACTCGTAAACATTTGATACCCGCTTGATTTTTTGGTTGATAACAGCAATATCCCAATTTGGTTTATCGTAAATATTTCAAAAACGGATATCGAGTGATTTCTGTTAGTATTTTCTACCAAATCGCTTAGTTACTTGTAAACATTTGAAAATCGCTTGATTTTTTCGTTGATAAAACATGTCGCAAGTATCTATTAACAAATATTACCGTGATTTCAATCAGTTTTCCTTACTAGATTACTTGGTTACTCATCAACATTTTATAATCGCTTTCATTAATAGTCGTTGCAAAGCAATGTTGTATTTAAAAAATATTACTACGATTCCAATCAATTTGGTTTTAATTATTTATATTTAAAATAATCGAACCTCAACTAGAATTCACTCCTAGGTAATTTATCTTTACTAGATAATTTTATGCTAATAGTAATAGTATCTAAGTTATTTCTTTGTAAGATCGCAGACTTTGACATTAACAAAATTGTGTGTTTGTCCGAGCACTAGTAAAGTAACTGACTCTAATTATTTATTGTTAACAAAGTAATTAATATTTAATGCTAGTTGAACCTAGATATTAATTTATCTCTACTAGATAGTTTCATACTCACACAAACTGTTTCTTCGCTACTTTATGTATATGAAGATAAAACCAATGAAAATAAATGAAACAATTGTAACAATCAATTTTTTTGTATTTTGTAGAACCAATGCCTACTTTGGACTCTTGTTTGAGACAAAACGCAGTAGCAGCAAAGACTATAAAACATCTGGATAAGATCCAATTGAAGTAACTGCAGATAACTAAAGGAAAAACATGTGCTACAGCATACAGAGTGAACAAGGTGTGTGTAGATTATTACTCAGTCTCATTACACTACTATTACTAAGAATTATTGTAGGTGTTGGATAAAGGATTGAGTATAACAAAGTCATGTTTGAGCTAATAAGTTGTTGCTAAGATGTTTGAATTAACAACTAGGTAGCTAAAATAAGTTTTTCATGAGGATCTCCTGACAGTTGTGATTCCTTGAGTGGTGAGCAGACTTTTAAATCTACTGTAGTTATCTTTTGTTGATCTTATTGAGTCTTTATCAGTTAGTACATCTTGCAACAAATTCTTTGATAGCTTAGCGCTAAGCCATCTTCCCTTGAGTTTTATCCTGTCAGTATCCAGATCGTATTTTCCAGAATCTCTCAATTGATACAATATTTTTGCACCTAACGCTTGATTGTCTTTACTAGCTGTCATGTCGGATACTTTCTTTTTAAACTCTTCTAATTGTTGCATCATTCTCTCCGAATCTCTATTGCTATCATCGTCAATTGTGTTTCTATCAAACGATGATGGTGAGAGCTTTGGTGTTTTAGCAGAGCTCCAGCTCTTTGGTTGCTTGTACTCTCCCCTAATCTTTCCAACATCACTCCGATAGGTTTTTGTGCTTTGAACATTTTCATTTGTCTTTTTGCGCTCAAGCAACTCGTTTTTGATTCCCATTACTATTTTATTCGTTTCAACCAAAATATTCTGGATTTTCTCGATATCTCTCACCATTTTGTCTTTTGTCGGGTTGTCATACAATGATGACGCAAACTTGTCTTGGTCTGTTGATTTAGCCCCACTGTTCTTTTCCATCAAACTATGATACTCCTCTTCTGGTATAACAAAATAACGTTCACCATATTTTAAAGGAGGAAGATTCATTTTGTATTGATATTAAAACCTGTGCAATCAGGATGATTATAGGCTCTAAAAAAAGCTACCTCTCCCAATCTGCATTAAAATTTGTTGTTTGTCAGCAATCAGTGTTTGTACCTCCTTGAAGCGCTACTACCTAATAAACTGAGTTGTGTACTGATTAGTTTTTTGTAGCTCTTTTTTGAAGCCTCCTCTCTCCTCTACCAAATACTCCTCTCTCCTCTCTTGCAGTTATTTCCCAAATACTGTAAATTTTAACCATCTAGAGGACTAATTTGGTGATTTTCCAACATATTTTATAGCATTCAATATAGTTATTATGTCATAGATGTATATTATTCAATCTAGATATAAATATATCCGTAAATATGTACATAATTATCCATATAAACATGGTTGTATAAAAAACTAAAAAATCTCTCTCTCTCCTCTCTTCTCTCTCCTCTGTACATAGCTATAAAATGTTAATATGGATATGAATTTGGACATGCGCATGTACATAAATATGAACATAGGTATGTACATAAATGGACATGAATATGGATATGTAGATAAATGGACATGAATATGGACATGAATATAGACATGAATATGGACATGAATATGGACATGTACCTATTCATGTCCATTTATGCACATGTACATGAATATGGACATGCGCGTATTTACTGACTCTAGCTATATTATATAGGAAGATTTTCCCTACTTATTATGTAATAAATGTATATAATCATACAATGATTCATTTTTGATCAATATATTCATTCAATTTAGATATAACTCCTCTCTCCTCTCTCTATGTAGATATAAATATACCCATAAATATGTACATAATTAACCATATATACATGAATGTATAGAAAACTAAAAAATCTCTCTCCTCTCTCTCTTTCTTTCTCTCATGATACCATATGTATGTATGTATGCATTGATTGTCATTACGAGTTGTGGTGCTTTGTATTACTTAGTATTTACTGACTCTAGCTATATTATATAGGAAGATTTTCCCTACTTATTATGTAATCAGGTATATAATCAGATAATGTTTCATTTTTGATCAATATATTTATTCAATGTAGAAATATCTCCTCTCTCTCTATGTAGATATAAATATACCCATAAATATGTACATAATTAACCATATATATATATATATATATATATATATATATATATATATATATATATATATATATATATATATATATATATATATATATATATATATATAGGAATGTATAGAAAACTAAAGAATCTCCCTCTCCTCTCTCTCTCCCTCTCTCCTCTCTCTCCCTCTCTCCTCTATCTCTTTCTTTCTCTCAAGATACCATATGTATGTATTGATTGTCGTTACAGGTTGTAGTGCTTTGTATTACTTAGTATTTACTGACTCTAGCTATATTATATAGGAAGATTTTCCCTACTTATTATGTAATCAATGTATATAATCTTATAATGTTTCATTTTTGATCAATATATTTATTCAATGTAGATAAAACTCCTCTCTCCTCTCTCCTCTCTCTCTTCTCTCTCCTCTCTCTCAAGATGCCATATGAGTTCGAATTATGTAAAAAACTATCAAAACTTAAATGCCATACATTCAAAATCTAGCTGCCATATGAGTTCAAATCAAGTAAAAAAATAATCAAAACTCAAATGCCACTTAAATGCCATTCAAATGCCACTCAAATACCCCTCAAGTAAAATACAATATAAACTCGGCGAATTCACCCAACGTCGTAACTCATTGCATAACCCCCCAAGATCAAATCCACAAAAAAACACTTGGTAGGGAGATCTGCTCATATATTACTACTAACAGGTAAACACACCAATTTCTATCGAGCATGCTCGTAAAGAGCTTGCTCTAAAAAGAAGAAACATACAGCGACAGTCCGCTCAAAGACAAGCTAGAAGGGTAAGGACTCAACAACGTAAGACACGACAAGCTACAAAAACATCCGATTAACCGTCAATTTTTGATGATAAGGTAATAATTAATAAAAAAATACTATTTAGTAAGAGTTTGTAGTTGTTTTACATTTCTGTTTAATCATTCTATACTAATACATAACTTTTTATTTTAGTTCATTATGGAATCCAAAGTACATAGAACAGAAGTCTTCCTTCCGAAGATATAACATCAGTACAGCAATGACGTCATTGTAAAAAAGACTATGCATTGATTATCATTACAAGTTGTAGTGCTTTGTATTACTTAGTATTTACTAACTCTAGCTATATTATACAAGGATACTTTTCTACTTATTATGTAATAAATGTATATAATCATATATTGATTTAATGTAGTTATATCTCCTTATTCTTCTCTCCTCTCTCTCATAATATCATATGAGTATGAGTTCGAGTTATGTAAAAAAATTATCAAAACTTAAATGTCATACATTCAAAGTCTAGCTGCCATATGAGTTCAAATCAAGTAAAAAAATAATCAAAACTCAAATGCCACTTAAATGCCACTTAAATACCACTCAAATGCCCCTCAAATAAAATACAATATAAACTCGGCGAATCCATCCAACGTCGTAACCCATTGCCTCAACTCCAAGGTCAGATCCACAAAAAAACACTTGGTAGGGAGATCTGCTCATATATTACTACTAACATTGTACTCTTTTTCGCTTATACACTTTTGGTTAAATGAGCTGTAAAACTCTGGTCTTGACTACAGTTTTTTTGTGTTGCAGGTTATTTAAATCTTTCTTCTATTCTTGAGGAAAAAAACGTTTCACTGCTTCTCATTTATACATTTTGAGACACATTTTGTAGCTATCTCAAAGCAATAGAAATCTGTGCAATCTAGAAACAAAATTTCTACGATGCTAATCACAAGTATCTTGCTTCTTTTTTTTCCGTATAGAAACCAAATCTTTGCTCAAGACTTCCTTCAATCTTCGTAACAGAATTAATTTTATTGCGCTAATGCAATAGCTCTGCAAACTACCTCCTATTATAGGAACTTGCTCCGTATCCTTTTCCAGTTCATCCAGTTTCAAAGTAATGATTGAAATTTCGATGCCTTATCAATCATCAGCTTCATTATTTATGCATCCTGGTGCTTCAAAACCTGATACAGCGGAAGAACTGAAAATGCTTCAAAGTTGAGATTTGGTGGTATAAAATGTGCCTATCCTCTTTGCATTTGGGTTGTAAGCACTCAACATCATATCTTGCAAAATACTGATAATGTCTCAAAGAACTATTTTTTGTCAATTTTCACACCCAATTGCTTTTTTGATTTGTCAAAACTTGTGGCGCTGTGTGTGTACTAACCTCCAGGAAACTTGATCCTTTTAGCCATCAAAACCGGCCATCTGTGGCATTTCATTTTGCCAACTTTGTCAAAACAAGTGGAGTACACGAAACACTTGTAAGCTCTGGCGTATCCTTCCGAGTTTTTATCTGCCTAAAGCATCTATTGTAAAGGATACAGGCATAGTTTTCATCGTATTGTGGTAAGTTTTGGTGAATGTTCACAGTAAACTGGGAGTTTTGTACACCATTTCTCCACTCGGTACGCTGGCAATGCACCTACAGCCATCGGTGAGATGCTGTGCCGGTAGCAAAGCCATACTGTGTGGTAGCACAGTATACAGGGCAGGTACAGGGCTGGTAGTGATATTTACAGAGCGGTAATAACCTCTACAGGGATGCTGACTCAGGGCCGGCATAAGATGGCTGCCATAGCTGAGGATTTCCGAAACCAGCTTGGACTTTCCACCAAGCCAGGAACCAAAGCTACCTACCTTAACATCTGCGGTAACCAGGACCACAAGCTAATCAGAGCCTTGAGACCCTGTAGAACAGTCTGATTGGACAGTAGGAGACAGGACTCCGCCTTTAGCCTTATTTATCTATTCCTTATTGATTGTATGATTGGTTAGTTATTTATATTTTTCAATGCATTGGCCAGATAACTTCCTGTGCTCTTATTGTTATATAGAATACGCTAATCAGTTCCTGTGTGCTCTCCTATAAAAGGAGAGAGTTTTGTTATCATCTTCGCGTTCATTCTCATGTCTTGCCACAAACACCCAAGAGGAATAATTACCCTCTAGGACTTTGTCTTGAGAATATAGCTACTTACACAAGCACTAAGCTGTATTGTTGTCTGAGCCATGGGCTCTTGCTATACCGGTACTTCAGTTGCCTGAACACAATTATCACTGTCAATCAGCACAGTGTTCCATCTGGAGAGATGTATAATACTTGAGCCTAGTGGATATCCGTGTTGACCAGACAGGAATCCATTACAGTATTACAAACTTAAAAATCCATAAAACTGTTATGGTGTCATTTTCATGCGAAGTAGACGTGCTCCGCTTTATATGAACAAGTTTTCCCAAATCAACCAAATCTGATTCTCCGTTTCCTTTTAATTTATTTTTACTTTGCAAAAGATTGATTGTAATCTTAATTGTCTTTGAAGATCTTTTTATTTTTTAATTAACTAAAGTATTTCAGCATTTATAGAAACTTTGTTGACTTTAATATTCCTCCGATCAATCTTATAAAGCAGAGTTGCACATTGGAAAAAGAAAGAAATTGAAGGTTTGTTCACTGCACTTGTGTTGCCTGTTTACGCATCACGGTCATTTTCAGTCATATTTTACCGATAAGTTTGATGTCTCTGATTATTTTATCAGCACCTTCTCCAAATCCTTCCATACTCATTTCTATCTGATTAACAGACTGATCCAGGACTCGGAAAGGGAAGGTTGTCTTTTAGTCAATTCCAATCAGCTTGAATTCCCTTTCCCTCTTTGGTAGCCAGTCTTTGATTATCTATGTAATCACTACAGAACAAAGAACAATAAATGTAACTCTTTTGCTTGAAAATTCATAGCGTTCAGGATATATAGTCTAAAAATAATCATGTTCTTGTACATATTTTGTCACTATTTTGGTCTGGAGCTCATCTGTTCTCTAGCTTTCAGTGTAATTACACTTAATGACAATATAGTCTTTTTGTCTCTCTAATAAACCTGCTTTACGCAGCAACAAAAAATATACAGTTTTGACAGCAACTATTTCAGATTATAGGAAAACCCTTTTCTCCAGTGTGTTACTTAAGTACTGTGGTAGATTTCAGTGCACTCTAGTGGTAAACGGGTAGTTTACACTAGGAACCTTGTGAAGCAATGCGCTAGGCTTCTGCTCACAGCATTTGGTTAATAGCTGTTGGGTAGGAAGTCATACTGTGCCGGTAGCATGGTAAGCAGGGCCGGTATTGACCCCTGCAGGGTCGGTAATGACCTCTACCGACCCGGTACAGCTGTACTGGGCCGGCACAAGATGGCCGCCTTAGACGAGGATCTGTAAAGATGTTCAGGAACTTAGTCAAGGTCGTAAACAGGAAGTGACTACCCCTAAAGTACCAACTTAGTGGACCTGATTCTATATACAGCCTGTGGACCCTGTAGGAGATGTCATTGGACAGTTGGGAGAAAAGACTCCGCCTTTAGCCACTTGGCACCTCCTTGTATTATCTTGCATTGCATTGTGATTGGTTAAGTATTTATATAATTGATATCATTGGTTGCATTACTTCCTGTGCATTGTATCTTATATGTTTTGTGTTCCTTAGCTCTCCTATAAAAGGAGAGCTCCTACTGATAATCAGTGCATTCATTACAATGAGCCATAGCATGTATTATTATATTGCTAACCACCTAGAGGAATAATTACCCTCAGGACTGCTTTGTAATAAAGCCATTACTACAAACACTACTCGGTACTGTTTGTCTGAGCCATGGGCTCTTGCCTTACCGGGTAATTCGGTTGCCCTATACA
Organism: Cryptosula pallasiana; assembly: GCA_945261195.1. Lineage (NCBI taxonomy): Eukaryota > Metazoa > Bryozoa > Gymnolaemata > Cheilostomatida > Cryptosulidae > Cryptosula > Cryptosula pallasiana. Next base: position 46,075,619 of record OX183131.1, on the reverse strand, counting down.
GTTGGCACTGTCGGTCAGTACAGTGTCCCCTCTGGAGAGAGGTAGAATACTTGAGACTAGTGGATGTCCGTGGTAACCTACCGGAATCCATTACATTGGTGGCAGCGGTGGGATAAACGGTACCTTCCCACGCTGTGCTCTTTCACGCTACCCTCTGGCCCTGCGAATGCACTGCAGGCCAGCTACCACTGAGGAAGGAGAAGTGATCTACCGGGTGTACATCTGGAGAGAGGAGGAGAAATCGATCTACCGAAGTAGTAGATCGGAAGAGCAATTGACACGAGATACTACCGGATTTCTCTGCAGGTTCGTTTGAGTGCGCTCCGAACTGCAGCAGCTATACCGGCACAGTATCCACTACTAAAGGCTGTCTGCATCAACCGTAGAGCTTGCTCCGTTTGCAGCAGTCCAGTACAGACGCTACCGTATCTTCTACAGGCTCGTAGAGTTCGCTCCGACCTGGACATAGAGATACCGGCACTGTGCGAAAAGAAGAAAGAGTCGTGTATCAGCTATACAGACTCAGCTACCAGAGGTTACTCAGCTTGGAGTGTTACTCAGCTGGTAACAGTGACCCCGGCACTGTATCCATTTACAGTGTCACTACACTACTGCCTGTAGGCCCGTAGAGCTTCGCTCCGCCCTGCAGCAGTACAAGAAGTTTCGTAACGGTTGTTACAAGCGACGGAGTGCCAGATACTGCCACAGTATCCATTGGACCAACCCCTAGATCTGCTAGAGCCACTGGAAACACAGCTACCGACCCGGATCTAACCTATACCGGCCCGGGATCCAGTTGTACTGACCATTTCTTAGATTTGAGTTGAGATCACTCCTCTATCTGCAAAGAATGGCCAACCAGAGAGCACGCAGCGCTGGTCGAGCACCCGCTGGCAACCCAGAAGCTACAGCTATTGATAGATTGACCGAAGCATTGACGGCTATGATGAGGCCCAACCAAGACAATGCACCAGCTAGACTAAAGGCTCCGAAGTTCGACGGCAAAGGAGACGTTGAGTACTTCATCAGCCGATTCATTGAGGTAGCCGAAATGAATGAGTGGCCAGAGAACACGGCCATGTTATACCTAAGGGATGCATTACGAGGTAAAGCATTGGACTGTGGAAAGCCTCCACAACTGCAGGGTATCTTTGCTGCACTACGAGCACGTTTTGGGCTAACACCCAGGGAAGCTATGTCCCGGCTGACCAGCCTACGCCGCCAACACAAGACGTCGCTCCAAGAGCATGCAAGTGAAGTAGAACGCCTAGTGCGCGTTGCTTACGCAGATCTACCTCACCGACCCATGCAGAGGATGATGCTGGATATCTTCAGCACCACAGTTGGCAATGCTTACCTGCAAAGACACTTGTTGGCCATGCAGCCCATTGACATTGCTGAAGCAGTCAGGGCCGGCAACGAGTATATGCAGATAAAAACACCGTTTGAAGAGGGCCGGACTCGTGTACGGCTGGTGGAAGAGAATACCGATGAAGAGGAAGAAGGGCGAGAGACGGTGGCCAATAGCCCGTCCCCACCTGTCTCCCCCACCATTCCGGCGCAGCAACCCCACCACGCTCCCGCACCTGCAAACCTGGATCCCATGGCCACGGTTATGGACCGCCTGAAGCTTCTGACTGAAGAACTGCAGTCATTGACCGCAACCAGGCAGGCTGCTACCCTTCCACCGGTAGAATCGCTACCTACACCGGTAGCTGACTACAGTCGGATAACTCCTGACACCCCATACAGTCCTGGAACTCTAGAGAGGAGTGGACAGATCCCTAGAAGAATGCAAGCAACCGTCCCACCATTGGAGCGACCCTATCAGGCCAGCTACTTCCTGGATGGAAGAGTGGCCGATCAACCAGCAACCCTGTTAATCGATACGGGTTGCACAACTAATTTGCTGTCAAGATACTTGTACCAGCAACTGCCCGAACCAGTAAAAGACACATTGCAACATAGCGATGCGCATGGACTCATGGCTGATGGGTCGAGGATCCCCTTTTTCGGTACACTACAAGTGGACTTGCAACTACAGGGACTGAGGAAAAGCGTTAACTTCGTCGTTAGCGACATCAATGAAGATGCCATAATTGGCATGCCATTCCTCACCTCACACGAGTGTGCCCTACGCTTTCCAGAATCCGAATTCATTATTGATGGACATGTGCTGCCTTGTACGGACGAACACGGACAGCCACTTAATGATACTGTCCATCTGACACGAGCAGAGCTGACAAAGGAACCCCCTTACACTCCTGAAGAAGAAGGCGTTCCCCATCAACCACCCGCCATAGAGAGAACTACAGGCGGAATGTACCAGGCTGTGAAAAGCCCCCCGCCACAGGTAGAAGGCAGGAGATTTGAGCCGGATCGGACGGCAGCTGCTGGAGAGAGGCAGTTGCCCTCCAACCACCAACCCTCTATGAAGAGACCGAGAGCTGAAACAAGTACTACCCCAAGACCAACGGCCAGCGTGCCGCAACTGCCTATCCGCCACAATAAGGAACTGCTCGAACGACTGGAACGGCATAACCCCGTACTACTGAAGCAAACCCACTCTACATTACCAAAGTACCGGCCCTCGGCCCCACGGAATAAGTCGCACGGCTATCCTGCCCAGACTACCCGTGTCTCAGAACAACCTGGAACCCCTCAGAGAGCCACCGCCAGTCGGCCACCCGCAGTACTCTACTTCCTTCCAGGGCGAATAGAAGGCCATCCCATTTCGGTGCTAGTCGATGCCGACTGCGCCCTTAACCTATTGTCGCAACAGGTCTTCCAAACCCTGTCCCCCGCCGTCAAAGGTACCCTACGAGCAGGACCTCCGTACGGGATTATGACGGACGGTTCAAAGGTACCCTACTTAGGCACCGTGACGATCCCCATCCGCCTAAGGGAGGTAAAAGTGGACGTCACCTTCACGGTGGGACGAATGAGCAAAGACGCCATACTAGGCAGGCCATTCTGCCTCTCTCAACGGTGCCAGTTGCACCCTGAAGAAGCAAGCATAATGGTCAACGGGCACCCTCTGCAGTGCACAGACCAGCAGGGCAGACTACTGGTCAATAAAGTACAAGTAGTACGAGCCGTCACTATCCCTCCGTGTTCAGAAATAACACTAGTGGGACGAGTAAACTCCAAGAACCATGGGCCCCTTGGTATGGTGGAAGGATACCCAGATGCTCCCCCCTTGGCTACCAGCATCAACCACCCAGATGGACAGGGGCGAATAATCGTGCGGTGCATGAACCCAACCGATCAACCGTTGGAATTGAAAGCAGGACAGACTATTGGGCGATATACCCTCTTGGACCCGGAGCACTGTCCCTCTCTGGACTCCCTCCCCCAAAAGGACACGGAGCATCCTGCGAACCCGGAATCGGTACCAACGGTGCCCGTCCACCTAGAGGACCTGTACAAAAGGGCCCTGTCAAACTGCAAAAGCAACCAAGAGGCCAGACACCTCGCCCAGCTGTTGGGACAGTATGGGACCACCTTCAGCGCGGGAGATCACGACATAGGGCGCACTAATTTGGCTGAACATAGCATCCCCCTCCTACCAGGTGCCAAACCTATCCGTCAACCCCCCCACAGGCTGGGACCCCAAAAGGAAGAAGAGGCAGAAAAACAAGTCAACCACCTACTGAGCAAGGGCCTGATAGAACCCGCCACCGGAGCATGGAGTTCCCCCGTGGTACTGGTTAAAAAGAAAGATGGGTCATGGCGGTTTTGCATCGACTACCGCCGGCTCAATTCGGTAACCCAACTAGATGCTCATCCCTTGCCACGGATAGACGAGAGCCTGGATGCCCTTGCTGGAAGTAAATACTTCAGCACACTAGATCTCGTCAGCGGTTACTGGCAGGTACCCCTAGATGAGGACGCCAGCGAGAAGTCGGCATTCTCTACACGAGCAGGACTCTACAAATGGAAGGTGCTGCCGTTTGGCCTCACCTCGGCACCAGCCACCTTCCAGAGGCTAATGGAGAAGGTCCTTTGCGGGTTGCATTCTCAGGTGAGTTAAGCAATTCATGCCGTCATTGTCTTCTCCTGTTTATTGTTTTTGTTTGAGGAGTTATGCTCTCTTATTTTTTCGCACTTGGGCGAACTCTCTTTGTTAATTGGGCTATACTGGTCATACAATGCTTACAGGCACCTTTCACTTATTAGGCAAGTACATTTATTTACAGCGCAGCTCATTTGGTCAATGCTGCTAGGAGAGACACCACTTATCTATCCAGCTCAAACTTCCTAAGGTAAATAATTTGGTTGCTGGTAAAAGTTAATTATCTGTAGTTCTACATGTTTGGTACAAATTCAGTTACACAGAAAGAATCAGCGTCGTTCCTGATGGTGAAATTCTTTAAACATCAACTCTTACTAGCTTTTGCTCTTTTTACAACTGTGATTTTTTCTACTTTCTTTTTTCGTCCTTCAATGATTGCAAAATTGTATAATTTATATTTTTGAGACAGCATTTTGGTCACTCTACATTTTCCACTACAACGTACTTTAGACTTCAACATGAATAACTTTTGACAACCCTCAAACTTATTTTATTCCCCGTGGTGTTTCACTCAAGGTTTTTTGCTCAGTATTCTTCAAAAATTTCTGCCGTGTCATGATCAGCCTACCGCAATAATGGAGACAGTTTTCTGTTACATTTTTTTTTTACTTTCCTGCCTTTTTGTCGGTTTCTTTGCTAAGTGAACATTGCAACCAAATTTGTAATTTTTCAATTGGCATTTTCAACATGCTTTTGTGAATGATTTGTGTTTGGTCAAAAATTAAAGTCTTTGTCTCCAGTAGTTTTCTCAGCACATATAAAACCTAGTTTGTTGTAGGTTTAAACAATCATCTTTCTGTTGGTTCCAAGAAACCACTGCATCTCAACTTACAATCCACATTTTTGTTCTTGTTATTGACAGTTTCTTGCCAGATTGTGTGTGATTCTTACTCAATCCTAATGTTTTGTGTGGACTCTGTAAATTTATTGTTCTTATTTGTCAAGAAAATTGTTTGGTTTTCTTGATTTGCATTTAATTTTTTTGCCAACTCGTTTCGAAGTAGCTGAGTGAGGAGTCCTCCTGTTGCATATTCTTCCATTGCCTTCATTTGGTATACAGGAAGACCTGCTACCAGTTAATAAACATTAGTTGACTTGTATGTGAATGCATAACTAGCTTTCTACTGCAAAGTATGCTAACTGGTTTTAACTGAAGTGTGCTACTTCCAATATTTTGGTCAGTGAAAACTTGTATGCTCATCATATATATGCATAGGGTGATAGGTATTATGTAATCATGTCTTATATCACAGCAACTAATTACTGATTGTTATAATTATAGGTGGTGATAACAAAGAAGAGTGACTAGTGCCAGCGATGCTGATGATTGCTACAAGTAACAAAGCAAGTCACACTATTGCGCTCATAGTTCATTGTGAAAATTTAAAAAGATTTTGGATCAAGTTTTGGCAAATTTTTCATTCCAAATCTGTTTTTTTTTATCTGAGTATGTGCCGGCACTGATTTCTATATTAGATTATAAACATGTTTTAGCTGTGCTAATCAAAATCAGGTTTTAAGGCTCAAATTTTATGCCAACTTTCTGCACAAAATTGGAGTTTCATAACAGTTCATGGGAAAAAAAACTGTCCAATTTTTACACTAGTGCTCATAAATTTTCCAGCATGGACTGTGAGGGTACATCAGAAAACAAACTTATTTCAGTTGCGCAAAACGCCCCTGTCTACAAAAACGCAATTAAGGTGGTGGCCTAGTGGAAATTGCTACTGTAGTCACAATGACTTAGCAAATTATGACAAAGATTTTCTAGCATACCACTATACTAACTCCACTTGTCAAAGTTGCAAGTATTTTGCTAGAACAGTGAAGCTGGGGCTCTGTTTGTTTTGTAAATTGTTATCATTCACTGCTATTACCGAGTTGAAAACAATACTCAAGAAAATCTAGTGACCGTTCAAGCATTCTTATTTGTTTTTATTCACTGTCTGTTAGCACTGTTTTTATTCCTTTGATATCTGGTCCAATCTTTTTGGTTTTTTTTGCAATCTCTCAACTCGTTCTCAAGATAAGGCAACAATACATATCGTAGCTGGAGGTGCTAAATTTTTACGTTTGACAAACAGATGAACCCTAAGGTTACATTTAAATGCCTTTATAAGATTGGCACTGAGCCCTGCCCTGATGAAACAGATTGACTAATGCATAGATGCATAGTGGTCTTTGTCAACTGTCTAGTGTGTGAAATCTGTTAAAGCTTTTCTTGTTAACAACAATCTTTTGTTCTTTTGAAATGTGTAAAGTTATTAGCAAGTAGGAGATGAAAAGCCTTATGTAATCATATCTTGCAGCCCAGCAACTAAGTAGCGTATTGTTTAATTACAGACTTACTTACAGACGGCAGTGATAAACAAGATTCAATACTTTCAGTGATTCTACAAGTGAACAAGCTAGTTATACCAAGTTGATGTGTAACTACTCTACATGCAGATAGATTGTACAGGTATTTATAACATATCTGCAGGTCGGTGTACTGTAAATGTAGGTATATCACGCATCGTATATTGTATATGTATGTACATGTGGTTATATTGTACATGTGTGCATATTTTTCATATATTTATATTGTTTGCGTATGTATACTGTAACATTCGTATGCTGTTCACATATGTATAGTATATTGTACAACCATGTATATTTTACAGATGTGTATACTTTACACATATGTGAGGTGAACATTTATTTTTATTCTATTCATATGCTTATGTATATTGCATGTGTGTGTATATTGTACATAAATGTTTATTGCGCTTGTATTTGTATTGTGCATGCGCGTCAAGCGTGAAAGTTAGAATGTTTTTTTGGGTAATTAGATTGTACTTCTGTCAATATTTTACATGTACATGCATTCTTCAGTATGTTTACCTGTACAATGTATCTACTTGTACCATATATATCTACATGTAGGTGTACTGTAAAGGTAGATGTATTGCACATAAGTATAACCCACATGCAAATTTTTTTTCATAGAAGTATAGTGTACGTGCAGGCACACTGCATGTGTGGTTGTGTTGTATATATAAGTATAGTGTGCATATAGGTATACTTTCTATATAGATATACTCGACATGCAGCTAAATTACCCAAGTATGTATATTTTGCACTCAGGTATGTTTTGAATGTAGCTATATTATACAAGTGTGTATACTTTACGTATAAGCACATTTTACATTTAGTTATTATTCATATGTTGGTGCACTGTATGTGTTGGAATATTTTGAATTTAATATTCTTCACCTATAGAATTATTGTACAAATATGTATACTACAAGTACAGGAATACTATTTATGTGGATAAGTTGTACAGTAAGTTTATTGAACCTGTAGGTGTCCTTTACAGGTATGTGTATGGTACATAATGTAAATTTCTGATTTGTGTGTAGATGCATAGTACGCTTTGTGAACTGTCTAGTGTGTGAAATCTGTTCAAGTTATTATTGCTATTAACAATTTTTTGTTCTCTTGAAATGCGTAAACTCTTTAAAAAGAAAAAGATGAAAAGTATTATGTAATCATATCTTACAGATCAACAACTAATTAATGTATTGTTTAATTGAAGATGGCAGTGGTGACCAAGATTGACTACTGTCAGAAACTCTGACTTGTAGTACTATTACCCCGAAGGTTCGTATCAAAAAATAGAAATTCTAACAGGCAACTTTTGGTGATAAACTTTCGCTCACTTTGAATGTGGTGTACACATGTAGGTACTTTGTAAATTAATATTTAATAAACATGTGCACACACAGAAAAGCGCGGAGGAGTTTTAATCCCATTTCAATCAATTCTTACTATCCGCGAACGTAATCACCGTACATGCAAATATATTGTCCATGAAGGTACTTGGCATGGTGGTATAATGTACATGTGGATATACAGTACATACATGTACACTGTACACGTATACATACACTACATGTAGTCAGATTGTACAACTATGTACACTCTACATTTATGTATACTCTACATGTAAATATAATTTATCACAATATTTTGTACATGTATGAATACTGTTCATGTAAACATACTGTAATGCGTATATATTTGTACTTTTATGCATATTTTACATGTAAGTATACCGTACATCTAAGTAAATTGTACATATATGTGTATTGTACTCTTATATATGCTGCACTTGCATGTATATTGTACACACACATATTGTACATACACGTATATCATACACATACGTAACTTACACTATCATGCATATTGTCCATATATGTATACTGTGCATGAATGTATATTGTGCACATATGTGTATTGTATATATGTGTATGTTGTTCATGTGCGTATATTGTCCATACATGTATCTTGTATATGCATATATGTTGTGTTTGTAGTTAAAATGAAAACGTAAATATATTTTTCAGGTAGTCAGATTGGACTTTGAGGAATATTTCACGTGTAGATTCATTCTTCAGTATATTTACTTCTACAATATATCTACATGTAGGTGAATTGTAAAGGTAAATGTATCGCACATATATGTATAATCAACACGTATAGTTTTTTGTTCATGTAGGTATATTGTACGTGCAGGTACACTGCATGTGTAGTTACGTTGTACATTTAGGTATATTGTGCGTGTAGGTATACTTTTCATATAAATATATTCAGCATGTAGATAGATTAGTATACTTAGCACAAAGGTATGTTTTTGATGTAGCTATATTATACAAGTGTGTATATTTTACATATATGCACATTTTACATTTAGCTCTGCTGCATATGTAGATGCACTGTATGTGTTGGAGTATTTTGAAAGTAATATTCTTCACATTTAGAATTATTGCACAAATGTGTATACTATGAGTATAGGAATACTATTTATGTAAATAAATTGTACAGTAAGTTTATTGATAATATAGGTCTCCTGTACAGGTCTGTGTATGGTACATATTGTACATATTTAAAGAAACAAAGCTGATTTGTGTAGACGCAAACTTAGCTTGGTCAACTATTTAGTGTACCAAGTCTGTTTAAGTTATTCTTGCCAATTACCATTTTTTGTTCACTTCAATTAATAAGATATATAGGGAGTACAAAATTAATAGCGTTAAGTAACCATACCTTACAGGTCATCAAATAATTATTGTTTTGTATAATTGCAGATGGCAGTGATGAACAACATTGAATACTCTCAGCCACTCTAGTGCCTTTCACAAGTGATCAAGCCTATGACGCTATTACCCTGTAGGCTCTTATAAAAAAGTAAACATTTCAACGAATAACTTTTGCTAATAAATTTTGTATCATTTGGAATGTGTTTTTTAATATGTAGACACTTTGTAAATACAGGTATCTTCTACAATTAGATACATTGTACATGTAGTTGTAATTTACATATGTGTTTAGGTTACAAGTATATATACTGTATGCATGCATATGCCATATGTTTAAGTATACTTAGTGTCGGGGCCTAGCCGGTTTGCGGGACTTTGTGGAGCTCCACTATCAAACCCCCACCAGCTTCTAAGAAAAACCTTAAAATACTGAGAGTTGTCCTCTTCTTTTAACAATAGCGGGTATGAACCCAGAAGAAATGTAAATAATTTTATCGTATTTTAATAAGTTATCCCTGGTGATTATGTAGCTACAGTGCTTCTTGCTGAAAAAAGTTCTCTCGGAGCAAATATTCATATAAAAAACAACGGTTAGACTTTAAAAATTGGAAGTTAACCACTTTGCAAACGTTATGATGCAGTATAATTGTCCCACAGACCACTGCTAAGCATTGGATCCATCTCAAATGTTGCTAGGTATAAGTTTGCTTCTTATATTACTCATTATAAAGCAACTTTGAAAAAGAAAAATAGCTCTTTTGTGGATTTGTGTAAAAATAAAAGAAGACAACTCTCCAGAAACTCAGTTGTTTAGTAGCGGAGTCCCACAAAATCCCACAAGCCATATTGACCCTTCAACTACAGCAGTCCATATATATCTAAAGACATGTACATCTACTTATAAAGTAAATGTAAGTAAGCTGTATATCTAGATACATTGTACAGGTATGTAAACTGTAGACACATTGAATATGTTGATCCAGTGTGATTTAGGCTTATTTTACATGCATTTATACTGCACACGTAGGCACACTACATATGCAGGTATGAATTTTTTATATGTATACCTTTCATACAGACATACACCACATTGCGAGATTTTGTCAAGATATTTGTAATATACCAGTAAGAATACATATAGATGCACTGTATATGTAGGTATACCGTATATGTAGGTAGGCTGTACATGTAGGTATACTGTATATGTAGGTATACTGTATACGTAGGTATACTGTATACGTAGGTATACTGTATACGTAGGTATACTGTACATGTAAGTATACTGTATATGTAGGTATACTGTGTATGTAGGTATACCGTATATGTATGTACACTGCGTATGTAGGTATACTGTACATGTAGGTATACTGTATATGTAGGTACACTGTACATGTATGTATAGTGTATATGTAGGTATACTATATATGTAGGTATACTGTATATGTAGGTTTACTGTACATGTAAGTATACTGTATATGTAGGTATACTGTGTATCTAGGTATACCGTATATGTATGTACACTGTGTATGTAGGTATACTGTACATGTAGGTATACTGTATACGTAGGTATACCGTATATGTAGGTACACTGTACATGTATGTATACTGTATATGTAGGTATACCGTATATGTAGGTATACTGTATATGTAGGTATACTATATATGTAGGTATACCGTATAGGTAGATATACTGTATATGTAGGTATACTATATATGTAGGTATACTGTATATGTAGGTATACGTACATGTAAGTAGACTGTATATGTAGGTATACTGTGTATGTAGGTATACCGTATATGTATGTACACTGTATATGTAGGTACAGTGTACATGTAGGTATACTGTATATGTAGGTATACTGTGCATGTAGGTATACTGTATATATAGGTATACTGTACATGTATGTATACTGTATATGTAGGTATACTGTGTATATAGGTATACCGTATATGTATGTACACTGTATATGTAGGTACACTGTACATGTAGGTATACTGTATATATAGGTATACTGTGCATGTAGGTATACTGTATATGTAGGTATACTGTATATGTAGGTATACTGTATATGTAGGTATACTATATATGTAGGTATACTGTATATGTAGGTATACTGTATATGTAAGTATACTGTATATATTGGTATACTGCATGCGTAAGTATACTGTATATGTATGTACACTGTGCATGTAGGTATACTGCATGTTTAGGTCTACTGTACGTGTAGGTACGCTGTATATGTAGGCACACTGTACATGCAGCTGCGCTGTATATGTAGGTATACTGTATATGTAGGTATACTATATATGTAGGTATACTGTATATGTAGGTATACTGTACATGTAAGTATACTGTATATGTAGGTATACTGTGTATGTAGGTATACCGTATATGTATGTACACTGTATATGTAGGTACACTGTACATGTAGGTATACTGTACATGTAAGTATACTGTATATGTAGGTATACTGTGTATATAGGTATACCGTATATGTATGTACACTGTATATGTAGGTACACTGTACATGTAGGTATACTGTATATGTAGGTATACCGTGCATGTAGATATACTGTATATGTAGGTTTACTGTATATGTAGGTATACTGTACATGTAGGTACACTGTATATGTAGGTATAATGTATATGTAGGTATACTGTATATGTAGGTATACTGTATATGTAGGTACACTGTATACGTATGTACACTGTGAATGTACGTATACGGTACATTTAAGTATACTGTATACGTAAGTACACTGTATGCGTAAGTACACTGTATACATAGGTATACTGTATATGTATGTACACTGATATGTAGGTAAACTGTACATGTACGTATACTGTATATGTAGGTGTACTATATATGTAGGTATACTGTAAATGTAGGTATACTGTATATGTAAGTATACTGTATATATAGGTATACTGCATGCGTAAGTATACTGTATTTGTATGTACACTGTGCATGTAGGTATACTGCATGTTTAGGTCTACTGTACGTGTAGGTACGCTGTATATGTAGGCACACTGTACATGTAGCTGCGCTGTATATGTAGGTATACTGCTCATGTAGGTATACTGTACATGTGGGTATACTGAATATGCTGGTATGATGTATATGTAGGTAAAGTGCATATGTATGTACAATATACATATGTAGGTATACTGTACATGTGGGCATAATGAATATGGAGGTATACTGTACATGTATGTATACTGTATATGTAGGTATACTGTGTATATAGGTATACCGTATATGTATGTACACTGTATATGTAGGTACACTGTACATGTAGGTATACTGTATATATAGGTATACTGTGCATGTAGGTATACTGTATATGTAGGTATACTGTATATGTAGGTATACTGTATATGTAGGTATACTATATATGTAGGTATACTGTATATGTAGGTTTACTGCACATGTATGTATTCTGTATATGTAAGTATACTGTGTATCTAGGTATACCGTATATGGATGTACACTGCGTATGTAGGTATACTGTACATGTAGGTATACTGTATACGTAGGTATACTGTATATGTAGGTACACCGTACATGTATGTATACTGTATATGTAGGTATACTGTATATGTATGTACACTGTATATGTAGGTAAACTGTACGTGTACGTATACTGTATATGTAGGTGTACTATATATGTAGGTATACTGAATATGTAGGTATACTGTATATGTAAGTATACTGTATATATAGGTATACTGCATGCGTAAGTATACTGTATTTGTATGTACACTGTGCATGTAGGTATACTGCATGTTTAGGTCTACTGTACGTGTAGGTACGCTGTATATGTAGGCACACTGTACATGCAGCTGCGCTGTATATGTAGGTATACTGTATATGTAGGTATACTATATATGTAGGTATACTGTATATGTAGGTATACTGTACATGTAAGTATACTGTATATGTAGGTATACTGTGTATGTAGGTATACCGTATATGTATGTACACTGTATATGTAGGTACACTGTACATGTAGGTATACTGTACATGTAAGTATACTGTATATGTAGGTATACTGTGTATATAGGTATACCGTATATGTATGTACACTGTATATGTAGGTACACTGTACATGTAGGTATACTGTATATGTAGGTATACCGTGCATGTAGGTATACTGTATATGTAGGTATACTGTATATGTAGGTATACTGTACATGTAGGTACACTGTATATGTAGGTATAATGTATCTGTAGGTATACTGTATATGTAGGTATACTGTATATGTAGGTACACTGTATACATATGTACACTGTGAATGTACGTATACGGTACATTTAAGTATACTGTATACGTAAGTACACTGTATGCGTAAGTACACTGATATGTAGGTAAACTGTACATGTACGTATACTGTATATGTAAGTATACTGTATATGTAGGTGTACTATATATGTAGGTATACTGTAAATGTAGGCACACTGTACATGTAGGTATACTGTACATGTGGGTATACTGAATATGCTGGTATGATGTATATGTAGGTATAGTGCATATGTATGTACAATATACATATGTAGGTATACTGTACATGTGGGCATAATGAATATGGAGGTATACTGTACATGTTTGTATACTGTATATGCATGTACACTGTGTATGTAGGTATACTGTGTATGTAGGTATGATGTATATGTAGGTATATTGTACATGTGGGTATACTGCATATGTAGGTCTAGTGTATATGTACGTACAATATATATATGTAGGTACACTGTATATGTAGGTGTATTGTAAACGTAAGTGATTCGATTTATTCTTGTACTGCTTATATAAATATAATCTAGATGTAAATAAATCCTGCTCAGGTATGTATCATGTATATGTAGGTATGCTGTGCATTCTTATACAGTGTACAGGTATGTATACCATACATTTAGTTATACGATATATACAGATATATTGCTCACATATATACACTATACCCAAAGGTATATTCTACATGCAAGTATGTGGTACATCTAAGTAGAGTGTACATGTAGCTATATCTTACATGTAGGTATATTGTGCATGTCCGTATATTGTATAAGTTGGTATGTGACGCATGCAGATACACAGTACATGTGGGTATATCGTACATGCAGGTTTACTGTACTTGTATGTATATTGTGTAAGTGGTTTTATTGCAAATGAAGGTGTACTGCATATGTAAAATTCTTGTTCATTTGATATTTTGTACGTATGGGTATGCTGTTCATGTATACATGCCTACAGGTACCTAAAGTGTACATGTAGTTTATTTGTAGACGTAAATATGTTCTGTTATCTGCAAGTGACTGTGCTTGTAATTATATTTCACATCCAACAGCACTGTACTTCTTTGCGTATTGCATATATAGATACAGGAGCATTGTAGATGTAGATATTGTAGATGTAGGTATTATAAAATACATTACTATGATATACCTACATGTGCATGAATGTGTATGGTGCTTGTAAACATACGTCACATGTAGCTTTGTTACATGCACGTTATTTGTAAATTTAGGTACACTGTTGATATATGTATACATTGAATATATATATACTTTGAGTGTAGATAAATTGTACTGGAATTCATGTATAATGGTCACGAAGGTATGTTTAACATGTAAGCTGATTGTATGGTAGGTATATAAGTATACAGGTATGTATGTATATCGTACTCGTATAAATACTGTATATTTTGGTATACTGTAAACGTAGGCATACCGTACAATAGCTATGTTTTAAACATATATACTGTAGGTGTGAAAATATTGTATGTGTAATTAAAATGTAAATGTAGGTATACTGCAAATTTAGAAATACTGTACATGTCGACATGCGTTACATGTGTTTATATTGTACATGTACTTGAGTTGCACAAGTAGTTATATCAGAATCAAAGGTATAGGCTTGCTCTACATATAAATTTGTTACATATGTAGGTGAACTGTACCTGTAGGTCTACTCTACTTGTAGAGGTATTTTACATGTGGATTTATCATACATGTAAGCATTCTGTACATAAATAAACATTCCACATTTAGAAAATTTTTACATGTAGGTATATTGCGCATTTAGATACAGTATAAATGTAAGTATTTTTGTACCGATTGGGATATTTTACATGTAGATGCAGACACAATGCACATGTAAGTTTATTGCAGATGTGTGTGTCGCAAAATAAAACACTACGATACGCCTACACGTACATGGAAGTATATCAAACACATACACATACTATATATATAAATTTACTGCATATGTAGGTGAAGCGTACATATAAGTGCATTGCCAATGTATGTGTGATTTACATTAGGTATAATGTACATGTAGGTATGCCGTATATATATATGTATACTCTGATGTGTGTACAATGTACACGTTGATAAATTGTACAGGTATATATGTATAGTGTACATGTAGGTATAATTTATCTTTAGATATGATATACATGTATGTACAGTGAACATTTATGTATACTGTGCATATAGATATACTGTATATGTAGATATACTGTACATGTTGGTATGATGTATATGTATGTAAATTTTACATCCATGTATACTATCCATCCAAGTAAATTGTTCCTGTTGTCATATCAAGATTTCACGGAAATAACTGGTTTTAAAATTTCCAATAATATTTTTCCTAGCTTTATTTCTGTTGATTTTACTACCAGTCGTAACTGCAATTTTAATTTTCATAACTGAAAGAAACTTTATGCCAACACCCAAACTGCATTAGAAACAAATATATCTGCCACATTCAATCAACTGCCTACTTCTCTGAAAATCACACAATCCCTTTCTGTTTTCAAATTAAATTTATCTACGGATTTTTTAAACACCAATGGAAAATTATTTTAATTAAACTGTACTTGAGTAGACTTATTTTTTTCTGTGTTCATTTTACATTTTCGTTATATTTTTGATTTTTGTTGTTCTTTTTCTTCTAGCTATGGCACTTTATGAAAAACATTTTTATAAAATGATATTGATGCCAATAAAGTATTATATGTATATAAATGTTGTACTTGTAGCTATATATCACATGTAAATTTATTATCAATCTATGCATGCTGTACATGAAAATATATTTTGTTTGCGTGCATGTATATCAACAAAATTGCAAGTGAAGTGCGCATGTAGGTATATTGTAGACATAGGTACATTGTACTTTTCGGTGTTTTGTACATGTAGTTTACTGTACAACATAGCTACATGAATATATATTAACATATAGTTATATGTTTAATTTTTGATTTATTTACATGTTGATATATAGATATGTAGTATAATGTATATGAATAGATTTTGTGCATTTTGGTAAACCATCTATATAATTATATTTTACCTGTGTGTATCCTTTACATGTGAATACACAGTAGATATAGCTGTATTATTCATGTAGGTGAGCTGTACAGGTAGATATACTGTTAGAGTAGGTATATTTTACATGTAGGTATACTGTACATACAGGTATACTCTGTACATAAATATACTCCGAGTGTAGATAAAGTGTATGCATATGTTCACCTTATATGAAGGTATACAGTGCAGGTAGATTTATTATACAGCTTTATATGATGTACATGTAGAGGTATTGTAAATTTATGTGTATGTTACATGTAGATACATTCTACATTTATGTATATTTGTACCTGTAGGTATATCTTACCTGTAGATGTACTGTACAGGTATGTGTATGGCGAATATTGTACATGTTTAAACATTTAAAGCTGACTTGTTTGTAGACTCATATATAGACTCATATATAGACTTGTTAACTGTTTATTATGCAAAATCTGTTCACTATATTCTTAATTTATATATTCTTTTGTTCACCTGAATGGTGTTAACTTATTAGAAATTACAAGATGAAAAGCGTTATGTAATCATATCTTGCATCTGACCAACTAATTAGTGTCTGGTATAATTACAGATGATGGTGTTAAACAAGAATGACTGCTGTCAGTGATTCTACAAGTGAACAAGCTTGTGATACTAAGTTGATGTATAATTACTCTACTTGCTGATAAATTGTGTAGGTATGTATGATGTACATGTGGGTAGAATGTGTCTGTAGGTCTGTATACTGTACACATAGGTATATTACACATGTTACTATACTGTACATGGTTGTATATGGTACACGTCGGTATATTGTACATTTAGTTAGATTGTATCTATAATTATACTATACTGTACATGTAGATAAGCTGTACTTGCAAGTATATATAGACATAAAAAACTTGTCCATATACACATAGACAAATTGTAAGTGTAGTTATGTTGTAAATATAGCTAGAGTGCAAAGTTAGATAAATTGTACATGCAGGTATTCTCTTCATGTAGGCTAGTTGTAAAAGTAGGTGTATTTTACATGCAGATATCATAAACTTGCAAAATGATTCTTATATGTTGGTCTATCGTAAATGTGGGTATGTATATTTTACATGTATGTAGATTTACAACAATCAATCACTATAACTTAACAAAAACAAGAGCTTATAGTTAATCGTTTTTGGATCTGGATTAGTCAACTTATCTTAATGTGCTTTTTGTAATTGTTATTATTATATACTTATTGTTGTAGAGAGAGCTGACACTCACACACCAGGAATGCTTACTCTTCACCTGCTTGGGCTTAAAGTTTATTGATAGAGCTGCATGTTATGTGACTTGCCTTTCATGAACTACCATGTTATGTAACTTGCATTGAACTGATGTAAACTACTTTGCAGTCTTCCATGATAGATGTATTGCTTTATGCTATTGACCCAAATTTTCTTTCATTTAACTACAATAAACTGCAATCATACTCTGTGTCTTTTACTATCACCAACGAATTTTATATTCACGCTATTAGCTGCGAAATTTACAGCTTCATATCATGTGAATGAATAAATTCATTAGACATCGCAAAGCTAATCATTTAACCGAACATGGCATGTGCGGACTAGTTTTTAGAAAACAGGTGCATCATATATCAGTGCATTATCGGAATTGAAAAAATTGTGTTTTATTTTGTCTCCGGTCCTCATATTGTTTCTTCCTTCCTAAGCAACAAACGATGAGTTCATTTGATAATCTATCTCTTCGCTCTCCGCTTCAATCCAATTTTCAGATTTGAGTAAAAAGTGGGGAATTATTTTCAATGTTAATAAGAGAGTGTAGAAAAGAACTAATTGACTTTACATTTATATCTTTACTGAGAAGTTGATGATCGATGTAAACAAAGTGATCAATGGTTTCAGATTCAATTTTTATTTTCTGAAATGAAAGGTGGTACACCTGAGAAAAAGGCTGCCATGAACCATTAGAAAGGATGGAGATGGAAGGAGGCGTGACTTGAATGCTGATCATTGTGAAACAAAGAGTATGCGTGCATATAGACACTGGAATAATTTGTAGCATATGTTCAAGTGAAAGAAAAAGTTGAAAAGCAAATTAGAAAGTTTGCATTTGCTATAGAGTTTCTTTCAGTAGTTCTTGTGGCTATTGTGAAGGAAGTTAAAGTGATTTTTCGTGTTTAAACTGAGAATAAATGAGCACATAAATAACAAGAATGACAAAAACTGGTATAATTGCGTAAAACAAATTGATGTTGACACATGAAACAATTTTGAACTGCAAATGCTTTGACAGCTTCACATAAAAATGTTTTGTTTTCGATCAGGAGGTGGATTGAAAATGTGCAGGTCAGAGGGCTAAGAAAATGGAAAAGTCATTGGTTTGAAGTTAAACGCATCAAACGAATCATGACTTCTAAAAGGTTATTGGGATGTTGGACATGTTAAGTGTACACTGAGCACTAGTTTATCATTTTAGACATTGATCACCCTTCTGAGCAAAGTGGTAAAAGTTGGTGAAGAAATTGTAAAAAAAAGTAACAAAAACAGGAAGTAGAGGACAAAAAAAGCACTTTTACAAAATGATGCGAGCCTTCAGTAGCTGAGAATTGGAGGTGCATAACTTAGTTGAGAAAAACTGAGAGTTAACTGAGATATATCAGATGTTACAGCAAGTTATGAACGAAAATTTGACGCAAAATAATGAAAAAACAAATTGGGTCAATTTTTGTGAATAAATAAAAAAAGTGGACTTTTTAAGAATTATTATGCATATTCAATATGTTGAGATTACATAGAGCACAAGTTCAATGTTTTACAGGTTGTTAACTCTCTAGAATCAAGTGTTATAAACTGGAACATTTTTTCGTGAAAAAGTGAGAAAAACTTGACTTACAGTGCAAAGAATGAGCTTTGAAGAAAAATTGAGAAGGTTCAACAGCTGGTGATGAGAATTGCATAAAAAAACTGTGAAATATTTGGAAGTAACATGGACAAATCAAGTGTTATAACAACTTACACTATAACATATACCAGAAAAAGGAAAGACAACTACTAAATCGGGAAAATAAAAGAGAACAGGAGAAGACAACCAGGACAGGACTTGCTTAACTCGCCTGAGTTGGAAGACCTTGCTCCTATATTTAGATGACATCATAGTCATCTCCCCAGACTTTGCCACTCACCTTGAGCGGTTGGCTGAGGTCCTCCACAGGCTACGACAGGCGGGACTCAAACTGAAGCCAGACAAATGCGACTTACTACAGAAGCAAGTCCGCTACTTAGGACACATTGTCAGTGAACAAGGAGTAGCTACCGACCCTGATAAGGTCGCTGCCGTCGCCAACTGGAGCTTCCCTCGAGACCTGAAAGATCTCCAAGCCTTCCTAGGGACGGTAGGGTACTACCGCCAGTACCTATCGGACTTTGCAACAGTAGCCAAACCCCTCACCAGACTCACAGGGAAGAACGCTTCGTGGGAGTGGGGCCCAGAACAGGAACAAGCTTTTACCCATTTGAAGAAGAGCCTCATTACGGCTCCCATCCTAGGCTACCCTGAACCCCAAGGGTCATACATATTGGACACCGACGCTAGCAATGATGGCCTAGGGGCTGTCCTATCTCAGATCCAAAATGGTCGGGAAAGGGTGATCTCGTACTACAGCAAAACGCTGGGCTCAGCAGAACGCAACTACTGCGTCACCAGGAAGGAGCTCCTGGCAGTAGTGAAGGCTGTACGGCATTTTCGGCCATACCTGTACGGACAGAAGTTTAAATTGAGGACGGACCATGCCTCACTGCTATGGCTTTGCCGAAAGAGAGAACCGACAAGTCAGGTAGCCAGATGGCTGGAAATTCTCTCCGAATTCCAGTATTCAATCGAACATCGGAAGGGCTCGCACCATGGCAATGCCGACGGACTGAGCAGACGCTGCCCGGACACCTGCCGTCAGTGCCAACACATCCAGGAAAGGGACGGTGGGCCCACTAAGGATGAAGTAGCAGTGGAGCTGACTCACCCCCAAGAGAGAGCAACCCTCTCTCCCAGCAACGTCGTCTCGGCTATAGGCCACCCAAGTGTAGCCACCCCAGACTCCGCCTTGGTTAAAGCGCAACAGGAAGGCCAACACGAAGTGGCCATCATGTATGCCGCAGTCTTAGGGAATCACACCCTGACACAAGAACAACTAGAACTGGGGAGTGGTGAGCTACGGACCCTGGCCCGCCGACAGTCGGCCATGAGAATCAGGTCTACCGGTGTACTAGAGATCCAGGTGGCAGTCAAAAAGAAGTCTCGGTGGTGCGCCCTCTGCCCTCCGGGACTGCGAGGAGCCACCATGTGGCAAGTTCATGAACTGGCGCACCAGGGTGTAACCCGTACCCAACGGAGACTATTACTCACCTGGTACTGGCCAGGAGTATATGCTGATGTCAGGCGCCTCGTACGGAGTTGCGAGGTCTGTCAGCGTGCAAAAACAGGAGGAGTCCACCCTAACCCCCACAGGCAACGCATGTACGCTGGCCGCCCTTGGCAAAAACTGGCGGTTGACCTGGTTGGACCACTGCCCGAGACGGCAAGAGGAAATCATTGGATCTTAGTCCTGACAGATCATTTCACTCGTTGGCAAGACGCGATAGCCTTGCCCGATGCAACTGCACCCGTAGTTGCCACTGCTCTCGACGAAAGAGTGTTCTCATATTTCGGGATCCCTGAACAAATCCATACGGATCAGGGGGCACAATTTGAGAGTAGCCTGATGCAAGAACTATGCTCCCTATGGAACGTAGACAAAACTAGGACTACCCCATACCACCCACAAGCTAACGGGGTGGTGGAGAGGAATAACCGAGTATTAGGCGATTCCCTGAGGTCCCTACTGCTGAGAAGACAGCCCAACGAGTGGGACCTGCTGTTGCCACAACTCATGCGTGCTTTTAGAGCCACACCCCATACAGTGACCGGGGAAACGGCAAACTTCCTCATGATGGGTCGAGAGCTCCGCCTACCCGACCAAATCACCTGCCACCCTCCGTTACCCGACCAGCTCCCTGTGCACGCCTACGCTCAGGCGCTCAAGGAGAGACTAGAGGAAGTACACCACACCTTACGAGAGGAACAGACCCAAATAAGGACAGACGAAGGGGAGGAACCCACCACGTTTGCCCCAGGAGATCAAGTATGGCTGCTAAATCGCAGACGGCGGAAAGGGGAGAATCCCAAGCTCCAGCCAAAGTTTGTCGGACCATTTGAAATTGAGGAGGCCTACCACAATCACACCTACCTTATTATGAGGCATGGCCAGCGATCCGTACAGAATGGTTGTAACCTGAAGCCTTACTACCCCTGCACCGACCCCCGGGGTCAAGCCCCGGCAGCGCTTGAACCCAACCGTCGACCCAACATGAGGGGCGCCACCCGGAAGAAAAGGAGGCCACGAGAACCAGTGGAGACTGAATACTTTCCGCCCCCTACCTTGCCAGAATTCCCCCAAATCAACAGACCGGTACCCATGGAAGAGGATCCAGTAGGCTTACCCGAGCCGCCTCCAGCCGCCACCCGGCCTCTACCACAGACCCCGGATCCGACACCTCACCTTCCAACGGAAGCCCCCATGACGAACCCCAGGAGCCGTCCACAACGGAATGTGGGACCTCCAACCAGATACGGAGAAGCCTATTGCCACTTAATATGTGCCGGCGAAGACTCCGACCAGCAATACCAGGAAAACTTCCCTGCCCTTCCTTCGCCAGACCCAGCAAAACGGTCGGCCTTCCCTCGACCCACCTGTCTTGACCCAGCTAACAGCCTCGTCAAGATGTCGGTTCGACATCACGCTTAACTACACATATATAACCTGGGTACGAGTGTTACCCCCCCACACATATCTACTCTTAATATTTTATTATTAAAGCCAGGCTATGACTTTAATGGAGAGAGGTATGTGGTAGATTTCAGTGCACTCTAGTGGTAAACGGGTAGTTTACACTAGGAACCTTGTGAAGCAATGCGCTAGGCTTCTGCTCACAGCATTTGGTTAATAGCTGTTGGGTAGGAAGTCATACTGTGCCGGTAGCATGGTAAGCAGGGCCGGTATTGACCCCTGCAGGGTCGGTAATGACCTCTACCGACCCGGTACAGCTGTACTGGGCCGGCACAAGATGGCCGCCTTAGACGAGGATCTGTAAAGATGTTCAGGAACTTAGTCAAGGTCGTAAACAGGAAGTGACTACCCCTAAAGTACCAACTTAGTGGACCTGATTCTATATACAGCCTGTGGACCCTGTAGGAGATGTCATTGGACAGTTGGGAGAAAAGACTCCGCCTTTAGCCACTTGGCACCTCCTTGTATTATCTTGCATTGCATTGTGATTGGTTAAGTATTTATATAATTGATGTCATTGGTTGCATTACTTCCTGTGCATTGTATCTTATATGTTTTGTGTTCCTTAGCTCTCCTATAAAAGGAGAGCTCCTACTGATAATCAGTGCATTCATTACAATGAGCCATAGCATGTATTATTATATTGCTAACCACCTAGAGGAATAATTACCCTCAGGACTGCTTTGTAATAAAGCCATTACTACAAACACTACTCGGTACTGTTTGTCTGAGCCATGGGCTCTTGCCTTACCGGGTAATTCGGTTGCCCTATACAGTTGGCACTGTCGGTCAGTACAGTGTCCCCTCTGGAGAGAGGTAGAATACTTGAGACTAGTGGATGTCCGTGGTAACCTACCGGAATCCATTACAGTACATTTGATTATAATAACAACAATAATTTGAATAACGATAGCAGTAACATTAACATTCACGATAAATTGAACCATACTTATAACCATAACATTGACAATAAAAATACCTACAAAAACAGCGATAAACACCACAATGACAATGGCCATTATTATATCAATAGTAAGAGATATAATCCAATCACTTCTCTGAAAAAGTTTGATTTAATCAATGCCCAACGACTTGGCAGTCTTCAGATCAACGTCCTTAGATTCTAAGGGAACAACCTTTCTCTATCACAAATAGTTGAGTTCTTCAACTACTGTGAACTAGTTATTCAATTAAGTCTGACTTTATTGATGAAAGATCAGAGTATTTTAAGTAGATGCTGTTTGTCCCAATCCTAGCCCTGGAGGGGACGCTCTCTGTCTGTAAACAATGGTTATTATGTAATTAATACTGCATTGAGTAAACCTACCTCTGTGGTGGATTTTACTGACTACATACAGTGAAAATACTGCTCAGTGGTCCGCCTGTTGGTGGCTACCAAAGGCATGCCTCCGATGAATTCAATAGATAAAGACCGGAATCTATTGTAATGATTATATTGCTCTAACAAGTGATTATTACTAATAATTAATCATAACGGCACTGGGTGTTACTACAATGACCCCAAATATTACTCCAGCAACCCCGAATGTTACTACCTCGACCCTGGGTAGCTATCCCGGGTCGCAGCAAGATGGCCGCCAAGTTGAGAGCGACGAAACATAGCCTAAGAGCGTCCAGAAGTCACCTCCTGAAGATATCTACCCTTAGATTTAGAAAAATGTGAGCCAAAGGCCAAGTAACTTACAAAGACAATACCCACCAATCACTGACCAAGTTAGCTATGGACTCCGCCCCTTACCTATGGGCGTCAGTGTGCTTTAACTCATTTAACCTTATGTCATTGGACAATACCGCTTGCTGTATCATATATTGTTACTATACAATGTATAACTTCCTGCCATGCTTCCTGTGCATGGCTGGAACTTTTCGATAACTCTGCCTACAAAAGGCAGAGATTCTACCCTACTCATTGCATTACCTGATATGTCATAGCATGAGAAGTACCTCTTGTCTTTGCATGGATTGCCACTTTATTCTGAGATGAATAAAGGATATATTGTAACGGTTTTCTGCGTTAGGTGCAAGAAGACTGCCACTGGTACTGCAAGAACTTATTGATTTGTGCCTGCTCTGTGCTTTTGTGGTAGCGTGGCTACAGAGTGCAAGGTTTATTATCGCTCCGTGCGGGACGAGATAGAATGCTGTTTAACTGCAGTCACAACGATAGTTGGCAGCCGGCCAAACTGATCTCATGTGGTTGAAAGTATGAACATAAACTTTATTCCTCACTTCCTTAGAACGCAAAAAATTGCTATAAAGGTGATTGCATAAGTAGTAACAAGTAGTAATGTCTCTTAGATACTATTTCCTGTACGGGTAAATGGGTGTCTTCTGACGTGGTCATAAACTGGTATGGATTCCTATGAGAGTCCAAGCGTCTTCCTGGCTTGTGGGATCTTCTGTATAGTAATACGAATCCTCCTCAGCTTGTCTTGCCAACGCAAAGCACGCACGAGTACTATACAGTCGCTTACAATATCTCAGCGCTACTGCTACCTAAACAATACTGCCTGGCTGGGCTGCATGCAAGTCCTTAAGTATCAGCAAGAAGCTCACATGAGTATATAAATATTTGATTGGCTAGTAAAAAGTAAACAACACCGCATGTACCATATGTCAATGCTAAAAATAACAAAAGAGCAGAATGTCTCGTCTGTTGGCTTGAAGCCAACTGTACTGCACTGCCGTGGGTGCTCAAGCAGATGAGTCATTCTAGGATGATAGTTGGTTAAATAGTTGAGTAAAATAGATACAGTGCTGGCTGCGGATGAATGGCACACTGTGCATTTCCATTACAATATTTATACACTACTTAAACACAGTGTACGTCTGAGCTGAGGGCTCGCTACCATTGGTAAAGTCGGTCAGTTACTTTGCAACACTTTGATTGTGCCATCCAGGCACGGGGTCGCCTCTGAGCTGAGGTAGACTCTAGATTGTCAGGCCTGCAGAGGCTGACGGCATTGTTGCGGCTGAACAACACAGCGCGTCTACCAGCACAACCCCCTAGCGGAAGGTAGTGGACGTCAAAATCCGCTACGCCTCTACATCAAATTGGATTCATCACTTGCAAAAGTGGAAAACAAAACAGAATTTTGTTTAGCGAAATGAATGTTATTTTTAGCCAATTCATGATGCATGATGCATCTTTTTCTTTGCAGTGTTTGGTTGCTTATCCTGTGAAGATGTAGATATTTTTGTTAGTAATCTTGGCGCTGAAATTTCCTGTTTTCGCTTTTTTTCTCGCGCAAAGAGTTTGCATAAGCAAATTTTTCCACACAAAAATAAGCAAATTTTGGCCAGATCTGGCCAAAAATTTTAGCTACTCTTACTCGGTGTTTTCCTAAAAATCTAACCACTTTCGCCCTCTTTATTTCCGTAAATACAATGCAAAAGTAATCCTTTTTTAGTTTCTTCGATACAAAAATTTAACAATCTTTTTTCTTTATTTTCGCCGAATGATTTTCCAAAATTTGTTTAATTTTATCAAAAAGTATAACTACTTCTATCCTGTTTTTTGGGCAAAAAAATAAACACTTTTGTGCTTGATTACATGGAAAAATTGCAAAACTTACTCTCTGTGTGAAAAAAACATAGATATTTTGTTCTTCATTGAACACAAGTCAAGAAGTCGGTGTTTTTTTTGTTTTCACTCTAAAACTGATGTTCTTTGCAATTTTTGAGTCAAGAAATTCACTTGCTATAGAGGTAGGTTACTTGCTGCAAATTCAGCTAAGTAAGATTGAATGTATTCAGAGAGAGACAGCATCACATTCAGCAGTAGGATGGGAAGGAACCAATTCTACTGGAACCTTTAGGAAACTCCAACAATAAGCTAAGACTTAGCAAACAATCACAATTAACCTGTGAAAGAGACCAGCCTAATCCGCCAGGGAAAACTATTTCCCTAGAACCTGAGACAATTCCTCTCAAGACCGCAAAGTCTTCGGATGGGGGGGGGGGGGTCTAAAGATTAAATTTTATCGGAGAGGTGATCAGATTTGATTTATTATCTTTATTATCATTAAACGTCACTACTTTTCTCGAGCTGGGGAATAGACTTCTTCTAGAAGCAAACAAGTTTATTTTCAAGACTGCCAAGGAGTTGCTGTAGAAAAGAGAATTTTGTTGCAAATAAACAACAAGGATCCATTCATCATTACCAACTGTACCTAAACATCATTGAGTGAGGAATGGGTGTTCCAAGTATCTAACAGCTTTACTCTAATCTCTAGTGTGATTAGTTCAAACAGTACCGACTTCTCGAGCTACTCTTATTACTAGCAGAGGCTTTCTTTGTTTTTAGGTTAACATATAGAATGTTTCTGAATCCGCTATTGCAAACTCAAAAAAAACAACGGTGAAAGTGACAAAAGAGCGAACAAAAAGAAAGAATGATTTGCGAAGGAATCATTGAGCAAAAGACGACCCCTTCTTCATTTGATAATACCTGTGAATCAAATAAGTTAAGAGCTTGTGAGTGATCAATCGGAAATTAATACCGATAAAGACATCAAAAGTGCAAAATGTTTTAAGCACTTGCAAGCAAGCAAGTTGCAGGAGATAGAAGTTTTCTGATATTAAAAAGTCTAGTTCTGTCAACTGTTATAGAAGGTGTAGATGTTGACAACAACAACACAGGTGTGGCTGGTCATTACTTCTTTCCCTCTTATTACGATGGAAGAGATGTGAGACAGATTCAGAGAATAGTTTGCCTTACCAGAAAATTTGATAGTACCGATCTCCCTAATTGCCAATTACCTTGCGATGTAATTTATCCGGGTAAATGTCAGAGTCATACTAAACAAATAGCACCTGCTGCAACATCAAACAAGTGTCAATGAGAAAGTTAACCTTGAACTACAGAATAGATTATCTTGCCAACTTTACTAATTGCATTGTCTTTCCCTACCTAGATTTTCCCAACTGAACGGCAAGGAGAGAAAATTGTAGCTCTTTGTATCAGATAAACTGGAAAACTGATCAACTTGGAAAGCAAACGGTAAGGAGAGGACAGAGCACTTCTTTTACCAAAAATATACATCGAAGGTGCTTGAAAGTGCTCCAACTGGGTATAACAGACGATACACAAATGATATACAAAGGATATACAAATTGGAGAAAAGACTAGCCAATAGAAATTCTTATCACCACATGCTTTACCTCTCTGTATCTAACCCTGGCAAGTGGCAGCAAGATCATGTGGTGGAGTTCAGTGAACATGCCCTCTGCGCACAAATAGCATCACATTCTGGCATCACTACAACAGCCATTAGATGGCCAGAATTACTAACAACTACTAACCAAGTGGACGGTAACTATATTTATGCTTATACCGACCCTGTGTACACCTATACCGACCCTGTGTACACCTATACCGACCTCACTGGGCCGGCAGGAAGTGAGTCAGTGGAGCCTGAGATCTTAGAAGTAGCCTGGGAGGACCTAAGAGACATCTGCTGAAGGTATCCACTCTCACCCCTTACAGAAGATGATGGACTAAGAGCTAGAAAAACCAAGGACCCAGAGACTAGTTATGATTGGTGTATGAGCCTATGACTCCGCCTACTATCCTATTCCTTTTAAGCCCTTTCTTACCATCTCATTTATATTATATTTATATAATTGCTCTCATTGGTGTGTATTGTAATCTTCTATTGTTATTGGATGATTGTTTCTGTGCACTGCCTATAAAAGGCAGAACTTTGCTCATGATTATCAGTTGTAATTGGGACTTTTTACTAACTCGCTTATTCTGGATGAATAAAGGCATATGGACACAATCACATAGAGATATGCGTCTGATCCGAAGTCTCACAACTGGTTGTACAACAGCAATACTCTGTCTTGCATTCATTTGGTATCTCACCGACCCTGTTGTTGTAACAGGTAAAACTAACAACTGGTTGCGGCAAGCTACCAACCTCAGCGAGTGATTTTTAGCCCCCAAAATCCACTACAATCATCGGGTGTATTACGGTATTAAATTGACAGAATCGAACAAACGTTCAAGAAGTTGCTGGTTTTGTGGGTGATGAATTGGTTGAGTTTGGAGCAGTGATTTCTCTTAGTGACATGTACTAGATTGTTTTCAATAAATGCGGTTATTTATTAGCTCATTTCTATCGGTTGAGTCTGAAACATTATTTTTTACCAAAACAGTTATAAACAATTTTTAGCAACTACTCTACCACACCCTTCATGGCTAATATTCTGAAAAACAACAACAAAATTTATGACTACTAGACTCTCTACTGTAGTGTTATGTGTTATAAATGAAATAAACTTAGCGAATGTAAAACATTTCTTTGATGCAAAATTTTATCGACAAACAAAACTGTTTAATGTATAGGTAAAATCATACAAAAAAATCAAACCAATGTAACAACGAGAGTTCAGAAGCATAATTTTCAAATATAATCCAATCCATGATACAAACCCAGAGATTCAAGCAAACACCCAGAGTCCATAGTGCATTCAACAGAACAATTAATGCTCCCAAGGCAACCAAATTCTCATTAATCAAAAAACTGTACATTCATAACAATATACTGTGCTATGTAAGTTCATAATACATATCAATCTACAACTCAATAATTTAAAACTGGTGCACTTAACAAAGTATCTAAGAAGTTCCCCTGGTACTTGGTGACACAACGCTCTTTGGGAGCACGGAGAACTTAATTGTCTTGTTTAACCCTTTGCAACTACGCTTCTTTGATACTGCTATCATCAAAGGCACAGATTACTAAAGTACACTCAAGGGGAGTGGGGTACTGGAAATGGGTTCTACTTGGCCATTTCATTTGGGGTTAGGGAATGTTGAGGAAGGGAGGTCAGTAACAATGGTGTACGGCAAGAGTAGGAGTGATAGTGGTGTAACACGAGGGGTAGGGGAAACAAAAGCATAGAAAATAATTTTATGTATCAATAATTATCACACTGAGAACTACTTGCAGTTGTGTGCGAGTTGTGTGTGAATTGTTTGTGAATTGTTTGTGAGTTGTGTGTGAGTTGTGTGTGAGTTGTGTGTGAGTTTTGTGTGAGTTGTGTGTGAATTGTGTGTTAGCTGTGTGTGAGTTGTGTGTGAGTTGTGTGTGAGTTGTGTGTGAGTTGTGTGTGAGTTGTGTGTGAGTTGTGTGTGAGTTGTGTGTGGGTTGTGTGTGTGTTGTGTGTGAGTTGTGTGTGAGTTGTGTGTGAGTTGTGTGTGAGTTTTGTGTGAGTTGTGTGTGAATTGTGTGTTAGCTGTGTTTGAGTTGTGTGTGAGTTGTGTGTGAGTTGTGTGTGAGTTTTGTGTGAGTTGTGTGTGAATTGTGTGTTAGCTGTGTGTGAGTTGTGTGTGAGTTGTGTGTGAGCTGTGTGTTATTTGTGTGTGAGTTGGGTGTGAGTTGTGTGTGAGTTGTGTGTGAGTTGTGTGTGAGTTTTGTGTGAGTTGTGTGTGAGCTGCGTGTGAGTTGTGTGTGAGTTGTGTTTGAGTTGTGTGTGAGTTGTGTGCGAGTTGTGTGCGAGTTGTGTGTGAGTTGTGTGTGAGTTGTGTGTGAGTTGTGTGTGAGTTGTGTGTGAGTTGGGTGTGAGTTGTGTGTGAGTTGTGTGTGAGTTGTGTGTGAGTTGTGTGTGAGTTGTGTGTGAGTTGTGTTTGAGTTGTGTGTGAGTTGTGTTTCAGTTGTGTGTGAGTTTTGTGTGAGTTGTGTGTGAGTTGGGTGTGAGTTGTGTTTGAGTTGTGTGTGAGTTGTGTGTGAGTTGTGTGTGAGTTGTGTGTGAGTTGTGTGTGAGTTGTGTGTGAGTTGTGTGTGGGTTGTGTGTGTGTTGTGTGTGAGTTGTGTTTGAGTTGTGTGTGAGTTGTGTGTGAGTTGTGTGTGGGTTTTGTATAAATTGAGTTTAAAGCATTTGATTGTATACATAAAATCAAAAAATCCCAATATCACCGGAACATGTCAAATCATATAAACGCCTAGTCAGTCAAATTTAGCAAGTACCAATCAAATTTTGCAACTGTTAAGGTCCAATACCAGTTGTGTACAAAGTATGGAAGGTTGTTGTTATATTGACACAAGAAACTGCCGTGAGGTTGTCATATATAACGTATGTAACATTATTTGTGAATAAATCAACTCTGTTCAAGTTGCTGCTTAAAACGTATACCTCAATAATTTACTAATATGGAACACTGTTTGTTCAACTTTTTGCTTTAGACAGGTTGATATCAGTTGGCACCACCACATCTGGTAAACGGTGTACGTTTTCGTAATGTCTACAAATGCTAAATGAAGTGGTTGGGTTCCAAGTAAACTCCACCTCGCAGTCTTCCATAGTACAATAAAATAATCCACAAGCGCATTGACGGTATCTCTTCGCTGGTCCTTTGATCTTTTGGCGAAAACAGCCGCCACAGATTGTTAAACCGGGCTTTTCTCTTCCATGTTTTTGTTGTTTGTGGTTGGCAAATGCAGAAACATCTCCATTAAGAGCAAAAAAAGGACAAAGCATTGACATCCTGCAGTACACGTTTGAGCAGGTCTTACATTTACCATACTTTGCTTTTATATTCTCTCTGGGTGGCTTGTTTTCCACACTGCAGCAAGGACGATCAGCATTACCTGCTGGTGGGGGGCGGAAATCAAAGCCAGTATGCATTTCAACACGATGGGTCCTGTACGCAACCAAGTCAGTGAAAGGCCCTACCCTACAAATCGCACACCAGACTCCTTGGCATTTATTACACTGTCCAAAACTTTCCCCTTGGTTGCAATCAGGTCTATGCTTTCGTGAGCAACACTTTCTTCTATGTCTTCCGCGAACAGTGCTTGGAGTATCCTGCAATCAATCCATACAAATTAATTTCTGGTCATAGGAAAGTTCAAACATATAGAATGATTCATTAATAGTTGTGTATATTAAGAGTACTCCTGATGTGTTTATCAAGCCATAGACATAAAGTAGGAGTGTTCACAATTCAATACAACACATACGAAGTAGAACATTAATTTAGAACATGACAATTTTCCAATGAAATCTAATGAATACTTGAATAAATAGCAAAAAGAAAATTCCCAAATTTTAAAGTATCAAGAGCAAACAACTGTAGACTGCAAAGTCGCTCCTTATTTGGTATATTTTCAGCGATCATAGAAATTTTCCAATTTTTTTGGGGCAGT
The DNA here is from genome assembly GCA_945261195.1 of Cryptosula pallasiana. NCBI lineage: Eukaryota > Metazoa > Bryozoa > Gymnolaemata > Cheilostomatida > Cryptosulidae > Cryptosula > Cryptosula pallasiana. The sequence continues at coordinate 46,044,045 of OX183131.1, read as the reverse complement.
ATAACCGGTTTATAAAACTAAGCAAGCAGAACTCATTTATTTTAAAGTGTTCACTGTTCAACTTGACTAGCAGCCTATAGACAGTTTTCTTAATAGCTTGTTGATCATGTTTTTTATTCAGTAAGCGGTTTTTTTAACCAAAAACCTCTTAACAAAATAATTTTATTTGTTTTGTTGTTTTAATGCTGAATTGACAATTTTCATTGCATTTCATTTGGCAAACAGAGGTTCAGAATACTCTTAATGTTATTTCCATAAAGCCTAAAAAGGTTGGCATTTGCTTTCAGCTCAACTTTTATATATACTCATAAATATATTTAGAGGTCACAAAATGATTTTACAAACTGATATCAAATCATTACATCGCTAAACTTTCAAAAATATATTTCCTAGTTTTTTTTGCAAAAGTAAGCAGTGAATGAAAAGCTAAATGCAACATCTCGTCAATGTACCATGACTTTTTATCGTCTCTAGAAAATTTGTTAAAAATTAAATCCATTCCCATGTTTCATCAAAATACTGCCAGATAATGTGCCATGGTCAATCAATTTGATTGTGTTTGTTTATAATGCAGAAAAACAAACAAACAAAACATATATAAGTCTCTCCTCAGAAATTTTGAATCTGTTACACAGACTGCTGTATCTTGCTGCTAGAGAGTGCGAAATAACCGTGTTGCAAGGATTAGGATGAAAATTTGAGCTCACTTATGCACCATGTAATGTAAAGAAACCAAATCAAATTAACGAACATAATCTTCTATTGTGATTAGGAATAATGATAGCGATACTCAATAACGAACAGAGTTATAGCCAAGCATGTACTACACTGAATTTCTGAACTAAAAACAACATTTTTGCTAGTTATAAAAGCATAAAAGAGTTACAATTAGCAATAAATAAAAAGGGTGATGCTCATACTACTTTATGACATACAAAAGTTTTGTTTACTGGTAACTGGTCACCATTGAACGAACAAACCAACCAACCAACTAATCCAACAATCTACTGGACAGCCAGCCAGCCAATCAGATAGCAGCACAGCCAGCCAGCAAGGCAATCAGATAGCCACACAGACAGACAACCAGCCAACCAATCAACCAAACAAGCAACTAGCCAACTATGATCCCTTTTCCTCCATATCTTAGCCAGAGCAATTCTCCCTTCATATCTACACCCCTATAACATTCCCCCTTACACAAATGCTGACTACTTATGAAGGGCTACACTCATGTAACAGATGTTTGTACATTAAAGATTACTACAAAGAATCTTGCCCAACCTTCACATAAAATTGCTAGAGAATCAGTGTGCATGCAGTATCTATGTTATCTAGCTATTAACTAACAGTATGTACATCGCAGGCTCTGTTCATGGTAGAAAATATGCTAACAGTCAAATCAGCTCTTAGGTTGACTATTGGCCAAAGGTACTCTGGCATGAAACTAAATAAGAAGCATTTCTGGATAGTGACCTATAGTACAAATATTTAACTCATCCTCCATTATCTTTACAAAAGCGAGCTTGCAAATATCTAAGCTTTCTGATTGTCTCTTGACACATCTGCAACTGATTTTGGTTTCTCGTTCACTATTAATATTAACACAGGCCTCTCAATAATAGAGGAGACTTTACAACTTTTCTCTACCGCTTGCTAGGGGTTGACCTATGCAAATCCACAACATGGGCCAATTAAATTAGCAGCACTACTTTTGCTGCAAATTAAAAAGTGAGAGGAATACCACTAGCCAAGAAGGAACTAAGTGATGTGAAGACACAAAAAAGTAAGGGCTTCATCTGGGGACAAGAAACTGCACGCAACCAATGTGACTTGAAGAGGTGAGAAGCTCGGGCTAAAAGCTGCTGGACCCCCAACTACTCAAACAACCTCTGTCAAACTTGATATATCGCCCTTCAACTGCATGCCAGTTGTGATTAAATGAGCAATCTGTTCTTCATATAAGTTACTAGGAAGCTCTTTTGTACCCAGTTCCACTAGATTCTGTTGTAAAACTGCAGATCTTATTTCTAGCTGTCAACCCATCAATCGTTATTTTGTAGAAATACGGAGAAGCGATTGACTATTGATCTGAGGTTAGGTTTTAATGAGGGAAGAGCTAACTAGAGATGGTGAGGGGGATGAAAGGGGCAATTGATAGTGACCCATGAACTGGGACCATGGTGTAAATGGGCAGGTATTTTTGGGAATGCTGTCTCCTAATAGTGGCAGCAGTATGAAGCAACTGCAAGCAATGGAGACAAAGGATAGAAGTAAGAATGAAGTAGCTCAAGAGTGGTAAGCGTTTTAGAGGAGATTTCAGCTACTCAGATAGATAGGCTTTTGTCATCATTCTTGGCGACAAAAGAATTTGTGACTGTGTTTGTTGACAGTGTACGATTATCCTGTCTTTTGATGATCTTCGTTATCCTAGGGCCTGCCATGACCATAGCTGTTATCTTTGTTACAGCTACTGCAGCAACACTGCAGTAGTAGCTAATATTATGTTGGTGTAGGCCCACTAAGAGTTACAGTATACTATTAGCAGAAAGGTAGCAGAAGGCAAGTACTATTTTTAGCACTTTCGAACTGCCTCCGCATGTTCCAGCTGCCCTTGGAGACTCAGTGGTAGAGCTGACTGAATTTTGGGGCTTTCTTGTCTCCGCCAGGTACCATGATCTTTGAGTAATCTCTTACGGAATGGAAAAAAGAAGGCCGGTCAACTACATTCCCCCAAATAGCTCTATGGGGGCAATTATCTTTGTCTCAGTTTCTTGCACCTGGTATGTGAGATGAGACGCCTCAGAATTAGGTAGAACTCCAAGAAACTTTTGTTAGGGGATAGGCGTTGTTACCAAAGCTTGGTCATTTCAATACATCATACTCGGGATGGAAAACATCTGACAGTGACAAAAATAGACTGTACTGTTATTGGAAGAATTGGGGGGCCAGGGGCAAGGGTTGTAAGACAGGGTGCAAAGCTCCAATTGATGGCTCAGTCAGAGAGCTCATTCACTGATACTTTTTCTAGCAACTGCATACTGGATGGAGACCCAATGGAAGGCATTCAAGAGGTGGCAAGTTGATTCAACAATTAAAACTTGTCTTAGACCCTGGCTGTATGCTTTAAGCTTTTGTGTTGCTGACAGGAGGGGGGGGGGGGAAGTGGAGGTTGTAGAGAGATGAAAACCAGAAAACTCTGCCAATGGATATTCAGGTGGAGTTGAATCTCTTGGAACACAGTTTAACTACAGTCGATACTCATTTGAGTTCTTTTGACTGGTAAGTTTTTGTTTCCGGGGGGGGGGGGGGGGGAGGGGGATGGTCAACTCAAGTGAGACGGGGAGGAAAGTATAGTTTATGATAAAATTGTACTGGCAACTATGTAGGTAGGATGTTGTAGTCGCCTTTGTACGCCTCAACAACCTCATTGCCTCCACCAATGGAAACAATTCGCGCCCGACCTTAGCCGACACTACTAGAGGGACATGGTAAAAACAGTATCTACATTGTATACTGTCGGCAATAAGAGCCACTGAAGAACAATGCCCAATGAACTGCTGATCAGATCCAGCTGCTGTTGATCGAATGGCATGTAGTTAAACTAACAGGAGAGGTCTTAGATGTGACAGCAACTGTTTGCCTATACAACAGGGTTGACAAGAATATCAAAATGATAGCAAACCAAATTCTGCATAACTTAGCGCACACCCAGAATCTATAATGCAAGCTTAATTATTGGTATATAACATGCAAACAAGCTGTTAAAAATCAGAGTCAACTTTAGTCTAAAGACCAGCTGACACAAAAGGAAACACCATGGATGTCTGTACATCAATCTAAAGTTTATCAGCTTGACTAATCCTTATTCTTCACACAGAAGTCAGCTGGCAAGTATCTCAACTGCGTTCTTGTCTCCTTACATGTCAGCTAGTGATCCTTTGTGGGCTAGTGGACTATTAACAATAAACAGAAAGTCCCTTGTTCCCTACTGTTTGCTAACTAACGGTCTAAGGAACTTCACTAGAACAAACAATCGAATTGAAAAAGTTCTCTAACAGCCGTTTGTGGTGTTGTTCCCTATTTGTTTACCTTGATACACAGCTCTAAAAAAATACAGAAATCGAGGTAGAAGAAAACTATAGTCAAGTCATTTCCTCCATACATATATTAAAACTCTTTGAATTTCATCCGCTTCGACCAATAAATTTAGATAGTCCAACACCGTTGCGGTCGCCGTGTAATATGAACAATAGCATTGCTATAAAAATTTGTCCCAAAAAATTCGTGATTTTTTTCAAGTCCAAAAAATCATGTTTTTTTTCATGTCTTTCAAACTAAAGCTCACAGAGACACAAATCCAATTGCTATAGCTAGGGTAGTCTACCGCGCATAGATGTGACTCTGAACATTTTCCTCATTCCAGTCATAGACTTGGGAAAATGCCTTTAACTTTTCGACTTTTTATCCAAAATCTACCACGTCCCTGAAGGGCATGGACATATTGTTATAGGACTATAAAATAGACTGAGGAGTTAGGATTTTAATAGTGTATCATTCTTATTGGAGTGTGTTCGATGCATTTTGATAATATGAAGGTTTTTCAAAAAGACGCCCCAACTAAAATTATTTTTCATCCCAGCCAAATATAAATTAGCCTAACCACAACCATTGCAAACACATCGCGGGCTTATCTTGTGCGCCGCGTGTTTTAAGTAAAAAATGGGTTTACAGCAAACGCTACGGTTAATGATGGTTAGTAGTCGCGGCTATTTATTTGTTATCATTAGCGTTTTAATTTATTCTGGTTCATAATTAATCTAATATTATATCGGTTAATCCAGAAAAAAAACATCATTGAATGATAACAGCTAGTGGTAATAAATATGATATAGCAAAAATGCAAGGTCATCAATAATAACCATTAGTTTTAATTATTATTTATTAATTAATTATTGAAATTTGATATTAAATTCATTTATTATTATTCATGATTATTAAATTAAATACAAGATTTCTGATGATGGCACCTGTCTATATCAACTGAGATACAGAACTTGTTGTTTTTTGTGCAGTCCAGCTACTTCTACAAAATAATGTTATACAGCCAATGCAAAGCATTTATAATTGGTACATATACATGGTATAATTATTGAGGCGTACGCATGATATATATATATATATATATATATATATATATATATATATATATATATATATATATATATATATATATATATATATATATATATATATATATATATATATATATATATAACATGCGTCGCTTCATGCGTGCGTCAACACTAATTGCCTGGCAACAAAAAAGACAATTTACCATGCATTTTTTTACTCAAAAGTACATTTGGTAAAACTTGTTTTTACAGTTAACTATTGATTTGAAAATAGCATATTTGGTCTCATTGTATCCACAACATATTTTTCTACTCACTGAAACTATTTAAAAAATTTTCAGAAAAATTTGACAAAACTTTTTAGACTCTGTAATAAATTACCTCAGCAATCACCCGCTTTTTGCAAAAAAAGTTCAATTTTAAAAATTCTAATAAAATTTACATATGTATGATATGGTAACAACTTTATGCTCATATGAATCAGCATTCTCTTTTCTCTTAGGAGAAATAATATCGTATTGATTCCACCAGTCTAAACTATTTTTATTATTTTTTTAGTGCGGAGACCATTTTTTAGTAAAGACCTCAACAGATCAACCAGCTACAAAAAAAATAACACACTAAACGTGAAACTGATAGCACAGCTGAAAAGAAGACAAAATTTTGATACGACTAGCCAAATTTGAAGCAAAAATATGCAAGAAAAGTGTTAGAACACTGCAACAACAATTGGACACTTGTTGCACAAATGACCGAAAATTTCGGAAAATTTTTTCTGAAAATAATAACTATTTTTATTACAGGCAAAAATGAAGCCCTCATTGGTGCATGAATAAACTAGAAACATTTAGAGCTACATTTTGATGTAATGAACAACATCAGTCAACAACTTTACAAAAATAATATTAAAATATTAAAATTAATTATTTATTATCAATGCCGTATCTAAATAATTAATTACTAGCTTACTAACCTTCAATTCCATTATCAGAGAGCTCAAACAAGCTAAGATATTTATAAACTAACTAAATCAGAAGAAGAAAACATTGTGCTTGCTCCTTCGAAAAAAAAAATTGCCCATCATTATCAAAAAAAATCCGAAATTTAAAACAGGAAATGAGGGGTTAAGGATATTTGAAACTGTTTCCGTTTAAAACGTTGTACAGTCTTCAAACAAAGACCAGAAAATATGCAATTGTCTGCTCTACACGATGGTATAAAATTATTTATGTGAGTTTACACAAACATTTGCAAAACGTTCCGAAAACCGGACGAATATAATCACGAGCATTGCTCGTGAAAGATGAATTGGACAGATAACTCCATCACGAGCATTGCTCGAGGTGGAATGACAATGAGTTTAAAATGGCGCTGTAAAAGAGCCATCAATCTTGATGGAGCATCCACCAACCTCACAAAATTTCACACAAAACAAGTATTGTAAAGGTTTTTGCCGTGTTTAACGGTTGTTACGCTTTCACAGAACACTACTAGAGAGAACTGACCATGTGTAGCGTTCTAACAGCTTGGTAGCTTGTTTTATCACTCACACACTGATGTGCGCTGTAAGAGCTATAACCGTAGTACAGGGTGGGGAGCGTAACCTGTGTGGCAGTTCTGGCTCCTTTACTGACTGGTGGTATATAGACTGCACACCAAGCTCCACCGTACACGGGGGAATAAACCAGTAAACCGGCAACCTGCTAAACTTCATACGCAGAGGTAAAGTTATATACACTTTATTGCTTGAATCACAGGTTTAAAATTTATTGGAAGTATATTGGTAACAGCGTCAGAGGAAAACCCAGGTGGGAAAACTCCAGTGGTGGGAGGTTTATTCTCTGGCGCTGTCCTCGTTCGATAAAATTATCATCAAACTTCAACGTAAGTATCGTTTGATTTTAAATTTCATCTCACTAGGAAAGCTATGAAGATAAACAAGAGGCACCAATGTTTTCCGATTTAAGTTGCCAACTGGAAAAACCATGTGTAAAATTGTTTGGACAGTTGGGGAGCGAAATAACTGCATTGGTTTATTGTAAACTTTATGGAAAGCGCTGGTATTTGACCATGCAGCCTTTTTGATACATCAGATATATCTGCACCATTCCGAACTGCGAAACAAGTGGATGCGGCTCGTTTGCTGTGAGCAGAAATACCCCCAAAGTACCAGGATTAAAAATTGTGGTTTTGATCCATCTACATGTAGATATAATGTCTTTCGACGCATTTCTGTGAGGTTTAACACAAGTAACAAACAAAAACGTCAGTGACTTATCCGCAAGTCTCATTGACTGTGTTACAGAAAGATAGCGCTTTGAAACATTCTTGACACATACAGAAGTCTTGCTGAAGGAAGGAAGTTTAATACTTCTCAAGTGACTACCTGGTCTAGATTGCTTCATTAGCTTTGTAAATCTGATAAGCTTATCGTCAGCAAAGGATAAATCACTTTTCTCAATGGAATTGAGCGTAGATATTCACTGATAAGAAGCCAGAACTAATAGAGTTGCACATTCGTGTGCTGTAGATACGAGATTTGAGTTGTCAATTTTTGTTTCTAGGATATGCAATACAACTTGAGGATCCCATTCTATTGCTGTATGCTTGGGTGACGAAGATCTTTAATTAAAAGCATAATTCCAGAACTTTTCAATCCTTGGCATGTGATCAAGTGGGATAGCTAAAAGATCACAGCAACTTTTGATGGCAGAAATAGCAGTATTGATAGTACTGTACTCAAAACCACATTCATACATTTGTTGCACAAAATTTATTACGACACTCTCAATAGCATTTTCCATGTGTTGAATGGTAGTTTTTGGGTTTTGCATTTTTGGAGTTGTCCACCCATGTTTTTGCTCTCATGCTTTAGAGGTACTAAAGTTTTACTTCTTTCTTGTTCCCTGCTTTATAATACAAACAGTTTCGTCCAAATTAACTGCACAATACATCCATAACATCCAATAGGTTATGGGCCCAGGAACAATAAGAGTAGTAATATATGAGAAGATCTCCCTACCAAGTGTTTTTTTGTGGATTACATCTCGGGGTTGAGGCAATGAGTTACGGCGTTGAATGGATTCGCCGAGTTTATATTGTATTTCATTTGAGTGGCATTTAAGTGGCATTTGAGTGGCATTTAAGTGGCATTTGAGTTTTGATTATTTTACATCATTTGAACACATATGACATCATTTTGATGAAGATGGAGTTGTAATTGTCACTGAATTGTTGTTGTATATGATATAACTATCTACAACGCTATAGTTATTGTTATAGTTTTATTATTACATAATAAGTATTACATTATTTGCTTACTGGTGAATGTAATAAAATAGATATCATAATAGAGTGTAATAGGTTGAATATATAGTGTTAAAGTCTATAAAAACTTTTTAATTTGTAAAGTATTTGATGATTTTACAAGAAATATTATCACATTCAGGTTCAATGATGATGAGAAGATTTTCTTCAAGTTTAAGTGTACTATCTTCCGATACAGACGGAGAAATTTTTGAAAAATCCTCCAAATCATTATAAATAAAAACTCTATAAATCAGTGGTGTTGAATTTGTAATTGCTACTGAATTGTTTTTGCATATGATGTATCTATCACACACGCAATCAGTAGTAGTTTCGGTTTCTTCATAATTGTATATAGTAGAGTTTGTAGGGCTTGGGTGCTCCAAAATTAAATCGACTAAATCCAGAGCTTGTGGAAGAGATGGAATTGATGGTGATAAAGCTGGAACTACTGGCTTGTTTAAAGTTTTTGTCGTCGTTGTCTGTGAAGTTGTGGTGGTTGTTGTATGTGGAGTTGCAGTGGTTGTTGTTGGAGTTGTTCTTCGAGTCGTAGTTAGTAATCCTTCATCGTATAAACGGATGTAATTCAAATCTTCATCGGTTTTGCAAACAAAGTAGTGTTGAGGCCACATATCATGAGTGTCACAGCTTCTACGTAGGTGAACAGGTTCCATGAAACATGTGAGTCCATATATACGATATTTTAAGTTTTTTCTTAAAATACGAGTTACTGAATTAACCTCTTCCATATTGAAAACTCCCCAAAAACATCCGGAAGCTCTTTGAGATAAAGTGAATGGTTGAATCTCTGTTGCAAGACAATAACCGCTTAGGATTGGGAATAATAGAAGATAGATTCGATATTTCATTTTTATTCAGAGAGACTGTTAACCTAGTTTATGCTTTCATCACCTAGATTTAACTGTCTTGCATTTCGGTGGACTTTGGTTAATATGCTTCAACTAAAGTTCTATATATATAACCTTGGGATCACATTTGTCTTTGTTATCTCCTTGACATGTGATACTGATGATAATCTTGTTTTGATCAGACTTCAAACTTTCAAAACTCGAAAATGACAAATTTACACCTTCAATACCATTGATGTTAGTGATGATAGTAGCTATTTTCGGCTTCTCGTTGGTCAAGTGATTGCATTCCACGCATGCAAAGTTGGTTTTCTCAAACTCTTCTGTTAGTGGACAGATCAAACGTGAGGTGTTGTATTCAAATACACATAATTCCCCATTCCAAAATAGTTTTGTATTTTGAGTAAGACCTTCCGTATTATTTTTAACCCCTATTGCACATTCCTCCTGATTCAGAGCGTATTTTGTTGGCGTATTACAGGTCAGGGTATCTGTAGAAGTTTTGTTTTTGCAGATCCAAGAAGCGTTTTGAGGGGTATTAAAACTGCAATGTAAATAGTTGGAAGGATAGAGTCTCACACAGTTTGTTCCATTTTCATCTTTATATCGAATACTCCTTTCAAAAGGTGAAAAAAATAAGACATCATTTTTTTTCATAACTCCATCTATACATTCATCGATTTCCTCAACATAAAATACTTCGCTGACATTGAAACTGTCGAAAGTCGAAAATGATGAATTCACACCTTTGATGTCATTGATGTTAGTGATGTTAGCTGGATTTGATTCCTCATTTACACCTTTGATATCATTTACACCTTCGATATCATTGATGATAGTGATGTTAGCTGGAATTGTTTCCTCGTTGATCGAATGAGTGCATTGCAAGCATGCAAATTTGAATGTCTCAAACTCTTTTCTTAATGGACAGATCACACGTGAGCTGATGTATTGAAATGCACATAATACCCCATTTCGAAATAGTTTTGTATTTTGAGTGAGTCCTTCCGTATTATTTTTAATACCTATTTCACATTCCTCTTGATCCGAAGTGTATTTTGGAATATTACAAGACACAGTATCTGTAGAATCTTTACTCTTACAGATCCAAGAAGCGTTTCGAGGGATAAGAAAACCGCAATATATATAGTCGGAAGGGTAGAGTCTCACACAGTTTTCCCCATTTTCATCTTTATATTGTATAGTCCTTTCAAAAGGTGAAAAAACCAAGACATCGTTTTTTCCATAGCTCCAGCTAGACATTTATCAATTTTGTTGCTATAAAACACTCCACTAGTTTTGAAGCTGTCAAAACTCGAAAGTGATGAATCTTTGATGTTAGTGATGTTAGCCGGTTTTGGTTCCTTGTTGATCGAACGATTGCATCGCACGCATGCAAATTTGAATGCCTCAAACTCTTCTGTTATTGGGCAGAACAAACGTGAGGTGATGTATTCAAATGCACATAATTCCCCATTCCGAAATAATTTTGTATTTTGAGTAAGTCTTTTTGTATCATTTTTAACTCCTATTACACAATCCTCCTGATTCAGAGTGTATTTTGTTGGCGTATTACAAGGCACAGCATCTGTAGAAGTTGTGTTCTTGCAGATCCAAGAAGCGCTTCGAGGGATGAAAAAACCACAATATAATAAGTCAGGAGGGTAGAGTCGCACACAGTTTTTTCCATTTCCATCTTTATATCGTATAGTCCTTTCGAAAGGTGAAAAAACCAAGACATCATTCTTATCCATAGCTCCGCCTATACATTCATCAATTTTGTTGATATAAAATACTCCACTAACATCGGAAAATGTTAGTGCCAGTAGCAAGACAAATACGCAGCTCATTTTTTTAAAATGTTTTTGCTTTCAGTGTTGAAAGTTGAATACTTTCTTTCTTGATGTTCTTTCTATTTATACGTAAGTGGCTAGCGGCTTGTTCAGCTCTCTCAGCTGATTTTGAAGATGTGAAATAATCTCATCAAAGTGGTTACCAAAATGTTAGTATGGTTCCAATCGAGATTGAGACAAAAGAACATGTGTTCCTGTCCAGCGAAATGAAGTCGAACCTCTTAAAATCGAAATATCTATCAAATCACCTAGTTCAACATCTTTCAAACATTGCTTTATATCAATCAGTTCGATCGCTCTTTTGAGATCTTCAAAATCTATCAACTTGTCTTGCGCACAGCATACTTTTGGATCAAAGCTCCTAGAACAGTTTAAGCATTCGAGAGGGTTTGCTCTTGAAATACAATTACAGCTCAAAAGCATGCTTTGTATTGATTTACGAACTAGATTGAATCCTAACACAAAATAAAATACTTCTTCGGTGATGAGTTGAACAAAAAGAGGATTCAAACGCTCTAAAGGAATGTGTTCAAAATGAGTCCTTATGAACTTAGGAACAAAATCAGCCAATGTAGTAATTGACTTGAATCCTTGAGTTTTTCCACTCATGTTTCTTCTGTAGTTCAGAGATAAATGAAGCAACATTTTTTGTAGCAGTTCTTTTATGAGTCTTCAGATATATTTGTCGAATCAATAGTTATTATCGGGTTGACTGAGTCTTCTTTTTCATCAGGAGTATGAGCATATTGATGTCCTTCTGCTATCGCAAGCAATTTATCCTTTAGACGTTGATAAGCCAGTTTGCTCTGACTAGCAGGTAATAGGTAGGGATTTAATTGTGCTCTCAAATTTGTTAACATAAAGGGAGACTTCAAATGATCGGAGGAAAGATCCAAAAAAGCATTAATCCATTCATCATGCACCAAAAAACCCATTTTAGCGTTTTTCAAAACTTGTCTTCTATCAATTCAGTCGATAGCATCACCCAATTTTTTCTTGGTAGGTGTAGCGCCTTCAACCATTTCAGCATCGCTTTTACAAGTGATACATTGGTCATCAACGTGTGAACAGTAACAGTTTAGTAGTGATAGATTGGTTGCTTGCTTGTAAAAACTTCCTCCTAGTACACAGTATACACATTCTTCCATAAAATAGATCCTCAACATTTCATCAGAAACCTCAGCCAAAAAAGTCTTAGGTCCTATAGCATCGGAAGCTTCTTGGTGAGCAAAGTCTTCAACACATAACATATTTGTTGTTATTCCGTTGAATTACAAAACGAGAATGATTCGTTTTCAAATTGAAATACCTATTTAATCATTCATTACTTTTTTCTTTTTTTTCAGGTTAATTGTTATGCTAGCTCATGTAGATCTTCATAAATGCTTTAATTTTAACCTGACAACTATCGATCGGACAAGGTTTTACTTCTGATGAGCATTCAGTAAGTGCTTTTTCCTTACACTCACTACAGTAAATGAGATGACCGCATGGAAGCGAGATATGATTTGCGATTACTTTTTTTTCATGTGACTCAGACACACATTGAGCGAGTTTGCTTTGCTTAGTCTGATCTTTATTTTTTTTAATGATTCAATTGGTTTAGCATCATTTTTTAACAATGTTGACAAATTCTCAACGGATGTAAATCCATTTTCAAAAGTATGTAAGGCTTCATTCATAAAAACCTATTCGCTCAAAAGGTTTTCCATTTAACACTAAAACTTGTTCGATATCGTTTTGACTGTATCCTAGTTTTTTGCAGACAAGTTTCATTTCGTCGGTGTCATTGTTTTGTGTTATTCGTTTCACTTTTTCTCGATATTTTTCAAATCGTCGCTCACACCTTTTGCCTTTTTCTGTTCCTGCGTAAACATCCTCAACATACTCTTCGCCTTTACCCCCGAGTAAAAAAGAACAGTCTGGGAACCATCGACAGTGTTCCTCCCATGGTAGACACTCTCTTTCCATTCTTTAACTTCACCCGAGCAAAAGAAGCATTTTACACTATCTCCGAACTCAGTATAGTAAAACCCTGCATTTGAAAGGAGTTTCATGCAAACTTTACCCTTCCATTGTTTGAAACTGTCTTCTCCAGAGTTTTCAGTAGCGAAACGAGGTGTACCAGCACGATCAATTGATATACCTAAAGGTAATACTTCTGCAGTTAAATCTCCTCTTCTAGTTTTTTGTTCTTCCATCGTATAACTTTTGACAATTGAGATGTTTTTCATTTCATCTGCAAGTAGTTTCCTAGGTCTATACACACGATTGTGAGTGTTAAATCCTCTAACAAATCGACAAAACGGAAAACTTTTAGCATTTTCTTTCATCGGATGTTCATCTCCATCTTTCCAGTTTAGTAATACCCCTTGGCAAAAAACACATCGAGCAGCGTTGTCTTTTTCAAGGTTATAGAAACCAGCTCCAGCCATGTTTTCACCACAATGTTTACCTACTCGTCTCCAGTTTGTAAGAAATGATATTCTTTGATAACTTTCATCAAGCATTAAAGTCTCTCTTTCATAAAAAGAGAGTTCATTTTAAATGAACTTGAAAAAGTCCGTTGGGGAAAGATCCGCAATAGTTTTTTGCATTTTTAATGACAAAAGACTACAGTGATTATCCGGATAAGTTGCGACGGCATAAGTTATTGTAGTGGTATCAGGAAAAGTTCGTTGTAAAAACAACGAGGAAGTAACAAGTAAACTATCCTCTATCCATCTGATGGAGTCTTTAGTATTTTCAAAGCAATTCAGATTTTTTTTCATTTCTTTTTCCATTATAAATAGTGTTTGTTACATATCTGTTGTTTGTTACTCGACACATTAATTATATACAATACAAGTAGTAGCTTCAGTTATTACTCAAGTTGAAGTTTTGTTGGAAAGTTCTTTCCCTCTGACCTAGTTCGTTGTTATTATAAAAAAAAAATGGTAATGCTTTGTAGCAAAAAGTAAAAAAAGACTAGGGTTTCAATTTTTTTCAATATACATCTGCACTTGAATTAATTACTATTGTAATAGAATGTGAATACTTACATCAGAAATGAAGACTTGTCTTTCTTTGAATTAGATGAATGATATTCCTAGTTGTTTGAACTTGAGCTGCTCTCTATAAAATTCGGATGAAGAAGGAGTACTTTTTCATTTTGAAGTCCTGAAACAATAATAATAAATCATAATTAAAACTTACATACAACATTTTTGATGTCTTAAATAGTGAATAATCATGTTTTTTTCAGAAAATGTCTTCATGTTTAAATTGATTACAATTAAAACAAAATATAAATGCTTACATCACAAATGAAGGCTTGTTTTCTTTGAATTAGATGAATTATATACATAGTTGTTTGAACGTCAGCTGTTTCCTATGTAATTCAGATGATGAAGAAGGAGTGTTGTAGTAGATAATGATGTAGTAGATCTTGTTCCTTCAGTTACTAACAATGAAGTGAATCCTTTCTGCATGAAAACAGTGCTTCTTATATAGCTAAAGTTGCACTGATTAAACCCTATGAATACCATCACGAACCAACCTTTATTATAATATATCTATGAATCAGCATTTTTTCACTCGAAGGAAAACCAATGCTTTCGCGGGAATAAAAATTTTATTTTCACGCGAATACAAACCAATGCTTTTGCGGGAATAAATAGTTTATTTTCACGCGAATGGAAACCGTTGCTTTCGCGGGAATAAGTAATTTATTTTCACGCGAATAAAAACCAATGTTTTCGCGAGTATAAGTAATTCATTTTCACGCGAATAGAAACCGTTGCTTTTGCGGGAATGAACATTTTATTTTCACGCGAATAGAAACCAATGCTTTCGCGGGAATAAAACAATTATTTCCATGGGGATAAAAACCGTTGCTTTCGCGGGAGTAAAAAAATAATTTTCACGCGAATAAAAACCAATGCTTTCGCGGGAATATCGCGTGAAAAACTGCTGCTGAATCATAGATATATTATAAAGAAGGTGTCACGAGATGGTTTTCATAGGGTTAATCAGTGCAGCTTTAGCTATTTAAAAACCAGTGTTTTCACACAGAAAGCATCCAGTTCTACAATAGCTAGCGAAGAAGCAACATCTACACAGCAACTACTACATTTACTTGAAACTATAGAAAGCCTTTCAGTCAATAAGGTGAGAATCACTATATAATTCTTTAACATATATTGATAGAAAAGTTCAACTAAATTTCCTATAATGCTTCAGAAAGTTAATTTTTGTTTTAATATTTTGTTCTTATTAATAAAAGATCAAATAGTTTCACCATAATGCATCAGAAAAATTATTTAGGTTTTGATTATGTGTTTATTTTATAAATATCTAGTTAGTTTATTCTTTTCAAATATTTTTTCAAATTTTAACTATCTGTTACATAACTTTTACTCTCTTTTCAGTTCAACTTCTCACTGAGCACTCTGAATATGAATGAAGACCGCAATATCTCATTTCTCTCAACATTCGAACCATACTCTGATGATAAAGAAAATATCCCTCCTGATTCACATATAATAAGGAGGAAACTGAAACCAGTTCGACCAAAGCCATGGGATTCGGATAGAAATAAAACGATTGACTATGCTTGGACTTTGAAAGCACCATCTATTTCTCATCTTTCCTGCTTGTCGAAAAATGCTGCTAGTTTGCTCAATTCTTGCAATACCAATGAAAGAGTAATGATTGGAAGGTTCCAACCACTTCATGTAAATCAAACGCCATCACTTCTCGAGATAATCTCCATCGAAAGACCAGCTGAGGATGTATATAAAAACTTATGTATTATCCGCTACAATGTTGAAACATTTGGCAACAGACGACAAGTGAGGTCCATGGTGAGAAATGAGGATTACAACAAATTAGCTCCATCACAACCGGATGTTCCAAAACTGGTGGTTTTTATGGGATTCGATTCAGACAAGCATCCAATTTTTCACCCTATCAACTTCCCATCCAATATTTCCCTTGAGGAAGCTAAACAGCTAAGTAGATTAATAAAATAAAAAACACCTAGCCAGTTGATCAGTATGGTTCGTATCGCAACACTCTCTCAATTCGCTGTTGGAAGTGTAATCTGTTTTGAAAAATATCAACTCAGTTAACATTACCGAATGGAGAAGTGGTGATGGATGCACTACTGGTAAACTACAGATGTTTTCAATACGATGGTTTGATGATGGGAGTTCTATATATACCTGAAAAACATGCTAGCGAGGTCAAACGGATTGGAACAGGAGTCATACTCGTAAGAAATCGTGAAGTTAGTAGATTTGGTTATCATCGACATGATATAATCACATTCACAGCATTACAAGTGCTAGAAACAGCTCAAAACCTATCCAACAAACTTGATGATTCCAAGCAGATGAAGTACTTTACTACAGATGAGGTTGTTGAGAACAAGGTCTTGGTGCTTTCAATGGGAGCGGGAAACACATCTTCTACGTCTTTGAGAGAACCAACACCCCCTGGTGAAAACTATACTCAAGAAGAGCAAGTCAGTCAATACAACTCAGTGAGTGTTTTTTTCTATTTAATGTATTTTTTTTATTTAATGTAAACTAACTGATATAAGTAATACTTCCAATTAGATAAAATTTGTTTACAAAGCAAGTATTTTTTGTTTTGCTTTAGATAGAAGAGAGAGAATCAAAAACACTTGATGAAAATTATACTCAAGAAAAAACAAACTGAACAATATAACTTGGTGAGTTACTTCTCTTTACTATATAATGTTAACTAACCAATGTAAAAAGAACTATAATTCAAATTTATGTAATTATTTTACATTTTTGTTTAATCATCCTACACTAATACATAACTTTTTATTTTAGTTCATTATGGAATCAAAAGTACATAGAACAGAAGTCTTCCTTCCTAAGATATAACATCAGTACATCAATGACGTCATTGTAAAGAAAAAGACTATGCATTGATTGTCATTACAAGTTGTAGTGCTTTGTATTACTTATTATTTACTAACTCTAGCTATATTATACAAGGATATTTGCCTACTCATTATGTAATAAATGTATACAATCATATATTGATTCAATGTAGTTATATCTCCTCGTTCTTCTCTCCTCTCTCTCAAAATGTCATATGAGTTCGAGTTATGTAAAAAAATTATCAAAAGTTAAATGCCATACATTCAAAATCTACGTATATGCCATATAAGTTCCAATTAAGTAAAAAAATAATCAAAACTCAAATGCCGCTTAAATGCCACTCAAATGCCACTCAAATTCGCTTCAAATGAAATACAATACAAACTCGGCGAATTCATTCAACGCCGTAACCCATTGCATAACCCCCGAAATATAATGCACAAAAAAACACTTGGTAGGGAGATCTGCTCATATATTACTGCTAATAAGCAACTGTGTTGTAGTGCTAAATTAAGTCACAGTGAATAAGATGGAGGAGAGATTTAGTGTTGACAAGCTCAACAGTAGCAACTACACTACATGGAAGTTCAAGTTCAAGCACTACCTAACTGCCAGAGACTTATATGGCTATGTTGATGGTAGCGCCACAGCTCCTGTAGAATCAGCTGAGGCCTCTGTAAAAGCCAAATATACCAGTGGATTGAAAAAGGCAGTTGCCTTGATAGTGCTGAACGTAAGTGATGACTTGCTCTACCTTATCACAGGACACGATAAAGATCCCACAGCAGCATGGGATGCTCTGGCTCACCATTTCAAGAGGGATACGTTAGCGAACAAAATGTATCTGAAGAAACGCTATTTTCGTGCCACTATGAGCAGTGGGACATCTGTAGAGAAGCATCCTAAGTACATGAAAGACTTAACTGATTGTCTAGCTGTGATAAATGCTCCTATTAGTGAGGAAGACCAGGTTGTCACGCTCTTGGGATCGCTTCCAGATAGCTACTCTACTATCTCCACTGCTCTCGAGACTCAAAAGGAACCTCCGACGTTAGAGTTTGTGAGACAGGCTCTTATGAATGAAGAGCAGAAACGCAGGGAACAGGTACCGGCTTCTGTCGGTGTTAGTGATGTCAGGATTCACGCCGAATCAGACACTGCGCTATCAGCAGGTGCAGCTGCTGAGAGTAGGCCCTCCAGGGGGTGCTAAAAATGTGGTGATCTCAATCATTACCAGAGATCATGCCCAAGAAATAACAGTAAGAATCGAGGTTCGACAGGTCGTGGGCGTGGCCGAGGTGGAAAAAGCAGAGGTCATAAAGCATCTACCGCTTGCGGGTCTGCAAATGATGAAACCCAGTCAGTTTTTCTAGCCCCACAAGCGAGCAATGATCTCGGTGTCATTCCACAATTATGGATCATTGATAGCGGTGTGAGTAGTCATATGCGCTCATCAAAAGCTGACTTCTCTGAGTCACAGTTCTCGACAAAGCTGAGAGTGTGACTATAGCTGATGGTACAAAAGTTCAGGTCATTGGTAAAAGTAGTGTAAAATTGCATGTACAGGTAGGCCATGGTAAACAGAGAAATGCTACTGTGAATGATGTTTTACATGTTCCAAATCTAAATGCAAACCTGTTCTCTGTGAAAGCAGCAACTGAGCGTGGATTTGTCGTACAATTCGGTCATACTAGGTGTTGGCTGAAAGACAAATATGGTACAGTGCATGCCATGGGTACAATCAAAAACAAACTTTATTATCTAGACCTGGTTAATAGTGAGCATCTAGCTTGTACAGCCAAAGCAGACAGTATCTGGCATAAGCGATTAGCACATGCATGTCATTCCACAATCCAATCCGCTAGCAATCAAGCTCTAGTCGATGGTGCTGACCTATCAAATGTAAGCGTAGGGCTATGTGACTCTTGTGTGAAAGGGAAAATGTCAAGAGAGCCTTTCAAGTCAGCAGGTGGCATCAAGTTTCAGCGTACATTAGAGCTTGTACGTACATACTGATGTCTGTGGACCTATGCAGGTCAATTCGTTAGGTGGCTGTAAATATTTTGTAACTTTTATAGATGATTATTCTAGATATGCTGATGTGTACTTTGTATCAAACAAAGGTGATGTGTTTTCTGTGTTTCAAGAATATAAAGCTAGTGTAGAGAATCATACCGGCAATAGTATAGGCACGTTATGCAGTGACGGAGGGGGTGAATATATGTCAAATGATTTCCAGAACTATCTTAGAGCATGTGGCATAAAACACCAGGAAAAAGTACGATATACCCCTCAAAAAAATGGCTGCGCTGAACGCTTCAATCTCACAGTATGTGAGTCTGCAAAGGCAATGATAATAGATGCTGATCTACCGAAATCTTTTTGGGCCGAAGCAGTCTTTACCTCAGTGTATGTTGGGAATCGTCTTCCTACAACGCTCTCAAAAATACCACCCCGTATCAACTATGGTTCGGCACCAAGCCTGACATTAGCCATCTACGTGTGTTCGACTCATTAACTTATGCACACATATCCGATGAACTGAGGTGTAAACTTGACCCTAAAGCTGAGGCAATGGTACTAGTAGGTTACAGCAGGCACTCAAAAGCTTACAGATTGTATGACCCAGCTAGTAAACAAGTGGTCGCACGCTGTGATGTGGTAGTTGATGAGAATAGACTTGGCCTCCCAAACACAGACGTTAAGGAAGTATCAGTGGGCCCAGAGATAGGTAGTAAGCAGAGTCTGGAGTTGTCTCTCCCTGGTTCCCCATTAGCTCATGATATTAGTAGGCCCCGTAAATCAATGCGTGAACGCCATGAGCCAGTCCGATATGGTATTCATGACTACTGCAGTAACGCAGAGAATCAAGCCCTGTGTGTCAGTGAAGTGGTGGAACCGACAACATACAAAGAAGCCGTGTCTGGTCCTCAGTCTACACAGTGGATAAACGCAGCAAGTGAGGTGTATCAATCTCTCATTGAGAACGACACACGGGACTTAATGCCTTTGCCACCAGGTAGATAGCCAGTCAGCTGCAAGTGGGTATTCAAAGTAAAGAGTAAAGGTGATGGCACTATAGACAGGTATAAAGCCAGACTAGTAGCTCGAGGTTTCTCTCAACAGCCAGGTGTTGACTTCGATGAAACCTACTCTCCGGTTGTACACAGAACGTCGCTACGAGCTCTACTGTCATACGGTTTCAGTCGTAACATGGTGATACATCAAATAGACGTTGTCACAGCGTTTCTCAATGGTGAGTTATCAGAGGATATTTACATGTCCCAGCCTGAGGGATTTGCCTCCCCTGGTAATCTGGTCTGCAAACTGAAGCGCTCCTTATATGGGCTAAAGCAATCACCACGGTGCTCGAATATGGTGTTGAATGATTACCTGAAAACATTAGGTTTCCATCAATCCAGTGCAGATTCATGTGTCTATGTTTGCAACCATGGTGATGAGCAGGCCTTACTAGCAGTGTACGTTGATGATATAGTGCTGCTAAGTGATAGTGAGAAGTCGATGTATGATGTCAAGTCAGCTCTCAGTCAGAGGTTCAAGATGAAAGACCTTGGACAGTTACATTATGTACCGGGCATTAATGTACCTATGTGTGATGATAGTCTCAAGTTATCTCAGCCACAATACGTGTCAGAAATTCTTAGCAAGTATGGCATGACAGACTGCAATCCGTGCAGCACTCCAATGGCCACAGATGTCAAGTTGGTCAAGAATGATGGCAGTAATGCAGCAGCTAAAGCTCTATACAGTTGTACGGTTGTTTTTGGTGTGATCGATTATTCACAGCCTCTGCCTTGTTTGATTTGGAGTTGTACGCCTGTAATTATAATTTGACCATCAATTCGATGTTTTCCACATGTTTACTGGAAGCCGGTAACAGGGCGGTTAAACGGCTCCAATTTTCCAGAACCACAAACAGTTTTTCGCTATGTTGTCTTCTGGTTTTTTTCTATGCCACTACACAAATAATAGTAATAATAATACTATAAGCGGACTGTCCACTACCATTATTATCAGCCACTGTTTTTTGTTTCACATTTATTTGACTTATATTATGCAGTGATAAGACATGAAGAAAATGAATGAAAGATTTTGCGGCTATAAATTACTGATGCTGTTTATTTATGATAATAATTATTAATCTGTTCAACTATATAAATAATAATAATTAAGTTATTATTACTTAGTAATAAGTAAAAGATAAGAAATGATAATTAACTTACTACAAAGGAAAAAAATATTTTTGCTAGCTATTACTATCAAACTAGAAAAAGGGGTGAATAATTACAAAACTTGTTTTATTATAAACTACAGATGGAAATAACACACATAAAAAGTAGATGATCAGAGTCAGTCAGTCAATCAGCAATGAACCCTACAACAATCGTAATAATGTAGCCAGAGTACCTTGTTTTATATAATTATTAGAAAGTGAGCTCCGCCGTCCACACCATGTCACTACATCGTGATACAGAATATGACGCTGTGGCATATCGACAAATGAAAATAAATTTTTGATTGTTTTTTAAAAAACTGTCAGTTGTTTGTTGTCGTACCATTTAGCTTTGGAACTAAGGTTGGACAACTCCAAAAACTATCGGTGAACCGATATAATTGCGGTGAAGGCTCAGCGAAAAGCACTGTAAATGTGTTGTGTTACTGCAACCGGTTTAAACCAATTTTTTTAGGTTTTCCTTGTTGGAACACCGAACTTTCATGGGAAAATAACGTTACAGCTCTAGGCTTGAGTCATCTGCTTCCACTGCTGCATAGTGCTATCAACCAAGCAAGCCCATGATTGTCTTAGCTAGTGCTTCCCAGAATGCACTGCATGTGAAAAACACACTAATCCTTTGCTAAAACTGTTTACTACAATGATTGGAATGCAACACCGCACTACGAAATATATTACAGCCTGTAGGTGACGGGAATGTTGTGCAATTTTGTGTGAAATATTAAGAGCATAAACTAATTGCTGGAAGCGATAAGTTGCTTGTCTCAAGCAATATTGAAACAGCTTAATTGTCTCATAGTTGATATCAAGATGAAGCAAGTTCAAAAATATAAAACAAAGGCTAATGAGCATTTTTTCTGTTATATAAAAAGCCAGGGCGTCATGAAAAATTGAAAAAGCATTGCTAACTTAAATGCATGGCATTAGCCAAAGTAGTGATAAGGCAATCGAAAATTCAAGGCCAAAATAGAAAAGAAAGGGGCAAAGCTAAAAATAACCCACCAGTTCACAAAGTTTTGGTTTCAAATTTCATCAAATAGTAATTTTGAAATGCTTAATTGCCGCATTATAAAAAATCCAAATTTTACTTTTGACTTGTTGCCACACGATTCAGTATATGAAGAAAAAATGCATTTATTTACTGTTTCTCTGGGCCTTTCTGGTTCTACCTGCATTTCAGAATCATCTGAGTCCTCAGAATCCTCAGAGTCTCTTGTGAATGTTGATGTTGATGCTTTTTGCTCTGTTGCACCAGCTTCTCCTGTAAATAGTGTCTTTTTTTCAGATCCACTCGGCTTATCTTGGTCAACAGTATCTCTGCTTTTTCCTCTACTACTTGATGTTGATGCTTTCGGTTCTGTTGCACTTGATTCTCCTATAAGTGATCTCCTTTTTGCCGATCTACTCATTTCATCTTGGTGGACAATATCTCTGTCTTTTCCTCTACCTTGTGATGTGGATGCTTTTGGCTCTGCGGCACTGGCTTCTCCTGTAAGTGATCTCTTTTTTGCTGATCTACTCGGCTCATCTTGGTCAACAGTATCTCTGTATTTTCCTCTACCACTTGATGTTGATGCTTTCAGCTCTGTTGCACTTGGTTTTCCTGCCAAAAACCTCTTTCTTGCTGAGCTACTTGGCTCATATCGGTCAGCAGCAACTGTATATTTGCTATATAGTAAATATTCCTGCAATAAAAAATTATAAGTGTTTTAGCAATTCAAAGTGAGCACTGCAGAGAATACCGGGGCTTGGTATGGCATATTGAGAGTGTTCACAAGCTATGTTCCCTAAAAAAAATGATAGAAAATTTCAGATTTTCCAAACATTCACTTACTAACTAATAAGTGATAATGTTCTTTGGTACCAGTGGTCAACAAAACATAAGTGAATGAATGAAGACAAAAGCAACAACAATTAGTGGTATTGTGAAAGCTCATTGTGTTTAAGATAATTGAAAGCCCCACCAACCCTTTAGATCAGAATCCTCCAATACCCCTTCCCCTATCCCCCAGTGTCAATTTTTTTGTGGGCCCGGGATTCTTCCCTTGTCACATATATAACTTTTATTGGGTTCAGGATACCGGCTATATATGGCATTATATCGGGCCTGTATAGACCCGGTATGTAATATATATGACAAAGAAAGCCTACCCTGGGTTTGGAAGGGCCAGTTTACCGGACAAGCAAGCAAAGCAAGCTGCAAAATATAGCTGGAACTGAAGCAGTTTGATGCCCACCAGCAGATAATGAATTGAGAAGATGTAAACAGTAGGATCAGAGATTGAAGAACTAGGGGACGTTATAAGGAATGGAAGCTTTTCATTATTCTATTTGTATCAATTTGGTTGTGGCTGAGGTTATCCCCTCTTATAGCGGGCGCTGATGGATCTCCAACAAGAAAATGGTAAAATTTTTATGTAGAGCACAATGTACAAGTACGGATTTGTGATGTTCCAACTAGATTTAATAGCCTACCACAATGTCACTGATCAAATTTGACGGCCCACAAAGTTCGCAGCGCTAGAACAGTTGATATTTATAGAAGTTTCTCAACACAATAGCGTGTTGATAGAGGACTATCATTACATAAACACGATCCGGAGAGCGCTTATATATAATTGTTGCGGCAGTATTGAATGCAATAAATATGACCATAATGATAATTAAAAGGTATGTAAAACCGCTGATGACATGACAAGGCCTTAACTACACACATAAAAGATTTTCACATCTACGCAACGTTGATGTTTAAATGGATTATCCGCTGTCTTTCTGGGAAATAATGAAAGTATCATTATTTAAATAGAAAACTATACAATTTGTAAAGCGACAAACATTGACATTTTTATTCATTTAAAACAAGGACAAGTTATTATGGAAATCTCATTATAAAAACTATCATATTAAAAAGAGCTAATAATATTAAGGTCGACGCAAGAGTGAAAAACATAAATAATCATTATTTCATACTAATAAAAAGTACACGGCAACAATCACCAACAATAAATATTTTGGCAATCGTTATCACTGTAATTGTAATTCTGATTAATTATAGAAACAGTAAAACAAATTATAATAATAATGACTAAAGAATAAATAATGTTACTTCAATAATAATAATTATTATAATGACGACGATAACTATAATAAGCAATGTTTATAATAAAAATGCTAAAAATACAAAACCATCCTTTTGTTGGTAAAGTTTACGTTTTTGCGAGCTAATGCTGGGCTTCATAGCCCCCATTGGCTCCACAGATACAGCCCTTCCACTAATAGCTTTGAGCGAGCAGCAAACGGTTTGTGGGAAATTACTGAAGTGATTTTGAAACTTTTCAACTATCGGCATCCATAGATTGAAGTCAACCACTAAGCAGCTTTTTTAATGTTAGTAGTAATATATGAGCAGATCTCCCTACCAAGTGTTTTTTTGTGGATTAGATCTTGGAGTTTATGCAATGGGTTACGACGTTGGATGAATTCGCCGAGTTTATATTGTATTTTATTTGAGGGGTATTTGAGTGGCATTTGAGCGGCATTTAAGTGGCATTTGAGTTTTGATTATTTTTTACTTAACTTGAACTTATATGGCATTTAGGTTATGATAATTTTTTACATAACTATATACATAATTATAACTCATTGGGTATCTAGATTTTGAATGTAAGGCATTTAAGGTTTGATAATTTTCTGTAATTCCAAGTCATATGATATCTTGAGAGAGAGGAGAGAGAGGAGATATATCTACATTGAATAAATACAGTGATTAAAAATGAAACAATATGTGAATATATACATTTATTGTGTAATAAGTAGGGAAAATCTCTCTATATAATATAGCTAGAGTCAGTGAATACTAAGTAATAACAATTAATACATAGTCTTTTTTTTACAATGATGTCTTTGATGTAGTGATGTTATATCTTAAGAAGGGAGACTTCTGTTTTATGTTAAGAAGGGAGACTTCTGTTTTACGTGCTTTTGAATTCGTAATGAACTAAAATAAAAAAGTTATGTATTAGTATAGAATGATTAAACAAAAATTTAAAATAATTACATGAATTTGAATTGTAGCTTTAGTTACATTGGATAGTTTACATTATATAGAAAAGGGAAATAGCTCACCAAGTCACATTGTCCAACTTGTTTTTTTTGAATTAGAGACTATCCATTGCTAAAACAAAAAATTATTTGAGGTAAAAATAACTACAACTACATCTAAATTGAGTTGAAGTATTATTTACAATAATTAGAGAAAAACTCTCACCGAGTTTTATCATGTATTTCATCCTTTTTTTCAGCAACATATCCTGTCTCAAAATCATCAAAATCTCCACGTAGAAAATCTTCAAGATCATCATCATCATCAATTTCTAATATTGCTTTGTTGTGCTTTGCTTGATCACAATATTGTCTCCAATACATTTGATTGAGACTGTATGGAGAGCGAAATGAAAGATCGTATTCTGTCTTAAATTTTCCATGGGATGTTTTTCCTTTGTAGATCATCACACCTCGAGTACATTGATTAGCTTCTGAAGCATATTTGTCTGGTATGGCAAGCGTCTTCAACAGCGTTTCTCCACATTGTTCAATGGTATAACGGATACAAATTACATTTGACTGCCCTCCTTTAAATCGATGAGGAACGAATCTCTCAACAACATCTTGGTAAGGAAAAATAGCACCGGGTTGAAAACTATTGAGGGTCTTGATGTTCAAGAAGCGTTTGAGCTGACCTTTAGTCAACGTACTCAAATATAGTGATTCCTCTTCAGCTTTCTTATTGCTTAGAGAATGTCTGGTAACACGTCTGACATCATACCAAAGAACACTTTTATTTTTTGGTTTTCCCTTTCTACCCAAATATACAACGTTAAACGGAGGGGGGTAATTATCACAGTTGAAGTTTTTAGCTATTTCAACTGGACAGAAAAGTATTTTGGGTTCGAGTTCATTTATATCTGAAGGATCATGGTAGCGTACTTGAGAATATCTATACTTCTCCTTACTTGATGGATGTATCACGCCAGTCACTCGCATAATGCTCGGGATAGGAAGATCTTCAAATGTTTTGCAAACCGGAACTTTTGGTGAGTCAATCACTTGAGAACCTTTAGACTTTTCTAATTCCCTAGCTCTCCTTTCGTTGAGACATTCAACTGTTAAATGAGCTATAGCTGCACTCTCCATTGTTTGCTTATCAACGGAAGTAGTTTGTTTTTTCACTATTTTTTTTCGTTTCCTTACTATTCGCTTTTTTGGAGCAGTTTTCCTTCTCTTAGGAGTTGTTTTGCTGTTTTTCATTTTATTTTCTGTTGGATATGGATCTGTGCAAAGGAGCTCTTCAGAAAGAGCATCCATAACATTCTAAAAATAAAAGGGTAATATTTTGCATGAGTGACTAAGAGTGTATTTATTACTTAGACTGTCTTATATATATATGTATTTATGTCAAAAGCAGTTAAGACCATAGAGTTATGATAGATTGAGAATGTGCTTATTAAACTATTGGGATGTGGAGACAGACAACAAAGGATGCGTTCAAATATATATATGTATTTACTTACATAGAGTTATGGTAGATTGAGAATGTGCTTATTAAACTATTGGGATGTGGAGACAAACAACAAAGGATGCATTCAAATATATATATATATATGTATTTACTTAATATCATACCGCTTTTAACATCTCAATTGGTAAGAAATAAAATATAATAGTTTGAACAAAATATTGTAAAATAATAAAAAAACAACTAAAAATTTTTCATAAATATGTATGAAACGCTTCTAACATTAGTTCTAAAATACCTACAGAAGAGGATAGAGCTTTATCTATTTGGACATAATTATAAATATGCTTTCTGAATTTATAAAAAGTTTTTTTGTTCCACGACATGTTGTATAACTTTTTGAAAACTATTTGATTCCAAGCACTTCTTTCAATTTCTTTTAAAAAATTATTGATATTAACGACTTCCACCATTGACAAAACGATTTCGAAACCGTTTTTTATAATGTCATCAAAACGTTCTGTAGATATATCATGTTTCTTACAACACATCCCCATACTCATCATGTGCTGAGTTATACAGAATATTATAACTTGAAATGTCAAACGTTCTACAGCTTTTTCTTCAACAACATCATTATTTATCACATAGTTATGATACATTTCTGGAAGGAAGTCCTTTAAGTAGATTGGATTTGCTGTTGTATTGTTCTAAAATACAAGCGATTATTAGATAACTAAAATAATTAAAGGTTTTCAACAGGTGTTAAATAGTATTTTTTATTAATTCTTACCTTTTCATCAGGCTGAGATTCCGACTTTAGATACAATGGTTGACTTCCTACGTCTTGAGTATTCATTCTGAAAAACAGAAAAAATTGGCTCAATTTTTTATAATCAATTTAAAGATAGATATGTCATAAAGCCTTCAGATAGTTGTGTTAGCTAGCGGAAATAAATGAATTTAAGTTTTACCTTTATGAA
Source organism: Cryptosula pallasiana (assembly GCA_945261195.1). Taxonomy (NCBI): domain Eukaryota; kingdom Metazoa; phylum Bryozoa; class Gymnolaemata; order Cheilostomatida; family Cryptosulidae; genus Cryptosula; species Cryptosula pallasiana. Next base: position 46,016,235 of record OX183131.1, on the reverse strand, counting down.
GAGAGAACTCTTAGTAGTTGCAATGGAAGATGTAGTAGATAGATGTTGCTCCTTTGCTCACTGTTGTTGAACTGGATGCTCTCTGTCTGAAACCGTTGTCTCTTATATAGGTAATTGTGTGAAAATAAATGTTTTATTCCCGCGAAAGCATTGGTTTGTATTCGCGTGAAAATAAATTTTTTATTCCCGCGAAAGCAACGGTTTCCATTCGCGTGAAAATAAATTATTTATTCCCGCGAAAGCAATGGTTTGTATTCGCGTGAAAATAAAATGTTGATTCCCGCGAAAGCATCGGTTTGTATTCGCGTGAAAATAAAATGTATATTCCCGCGAAAGCAACAGTTTCCATTCGCGTGAAAATAAACTGTTTATTCCCGCGAAAGCATTGGTTTGTATTCGCGTGAAAATAAACTATTCATTCCCGCGAAAGCATTGGTTTGTATTCGCGTGAAAATAAAATGTTGATTCCCGCGAAAACATTGGTTTGTATTCGCGTGAAAATAAAATGTATATTCCCGCGAAAGCAACAGTTTCCATTCGCGTGAAAATAAACTGTTTATTCCCGCAAAAGCATTGATTTGTATTCGCGTGAAAATAAATTATTCATTCCCGCGAAAGCATTGGTTTGTATTCGCGTGAAAATAAAATATTTATTCCCGCGAAAGCATTGGTTTGTATTCGCGTGAAAATAAAATGTATATTCCCGCGAAAGCAACAGTTTCCATTCGCGTGAAAATAAACTGTTTATTCCCGCGAAAGCATTGGTTGGTATTCGCGTGAAAATAAAATGTTTATTCCCGCGAAAGCATTGGTTTGTATTCGCGTGAAAATAAATTATTCATTCCCGCGAAAGCAACAGTTTCCATTCGCGTGAAAATAAAAAGTTTATTCCCGCGAAAGCTATGGTTTGTATATGCATGAAAATAAAATGTATATTCCCGCGAAAGCAACAGCTTCTATTCGTGTGAAAATAAATTATTTATTCCCGCGAAAGCATTGGTTGGTATTCGTGTGAAAATAAAATGTTTATTCCCGCGAAAGCATTGGTTTGTATTCGCGTGAAAATAAATTATTTATTCCCGCGAAAGCAACGGTTTGTATACGCATGAAAATAAAATGTTTATTCCCGCGAAAGCATTCGTTGGTATTCGCGTGAAAATAAAATGTTTATTCCCGCAAAAGCATTGGTTTGTATTTGCGTGAAAATAAATTATTCATTCCCGCGAAAGCAATCGTTTCCATTCACGTGAAAATAAATGTTTTATTCCCGCGAAAGCAACAGTTTCCATTCGCGTGAAAATAAAAAGTTTATTCCCGCGAAAACAATGGTTTGTATACGCGTGAAAATTAATTTTTTATTCCCGCGAAAGCAACAGTTTCCATTTGCGTGAAAGTAAAATGTTTATTCCCGCGAAAGCATTGGTTTGTATTCGCGTGAAAATAAAATGTTTATTCCCGCGAAAGCATTGGTGTTCTTCCGTAAAAACAATGTTTCATTAATTTAACCTTATGATGAATGACATGATTTCAGCTATATAAGAAGCACTGTTTTTACACAGAAAGCAGTCACTTCGACATTAGCAACTGAAGGAGCAAGATCTACTACAACATCATCTACTACAACTGCTAGAAGGACTTTTCTGTTTGGAGGTAAGTCAACTTGATTGAGTATAAATTTAATTTTTATCGATTTAGATACTAACAACGATATGATATTGAGTAAATATATATATATATATATATATATATATATATATATATATATATATATATATATATATATATATATATATATATATATATATATATATATATATATATGTATATATATCTTCAAATTGGTTTGAAAAATAAATCATAACATGGATTTTTACTTTATCTTTTAGAATGTCGACACAAGTCAATACAAAACAACTGAAGAATAAAGAACCAAAACCTTCACAAGACAAGGTGATTGATGACAATGTACTTCTTCAACGCACTACGATTCCCTTTCAAAGCGCCAGTCTGAATACTCTGGCAACTCTGATCATCAAAAGCGCCTCTCTGTTAAGTACTCTATCTCCAGCTTCCAGAAGAAACATTGAAAACATAGTCAAAGTTGAAGATTTACCAATACCTACAGTTATGCAGGTGTTAACCGTTGAGCTCCATGATGAAACGAACTGTACCATCATCTACAACTATAAAAAGGATGGAAAGGTAGTTAGAGTGAAGAGCACTATTCCATTAGCAGCAGGATTACTTGTCAATGAAGCTTCGCAAATAAGACCACTGGTTTTGATCTACATGGGTGTTGAAAAGACTGGAAAAGCAATTTTTCGTGCTGCTACAGAAACAGGAACTACTTTGAGGTGTAAGAATGCGTTTGATGTATTACCAGAAAAAAGTATGCGACAAATCAATGCTTATTTCGAGGTAGCTAATCTTCAGGATTTCCCAACAGATAGTGTCATATGTTTCCAAAACCCTGAAGTTATAACAAAGTCTGACAGGCGATGGAATGGAAATGAAGAGACTCTTCTAGTTCAATACAGAAGTGTTGTAGATGAAGAATTACTGATCAGAGATATGCGCATTCCTCATCAAATAGCTTCTGCTGTGACATCGGAGAGATTTGGAGTGATTCTGTTCAAGGGTCTGAGCCGAAACGCAGACAATTCAATTTTCTACAACATCAGTGTACTCGCAGCTCATCAAGCCTTCGTCCAAGCCTCGGAACTGGCTGATAATCCAAAATCTGAGGATTTTCTCAACCACTTTGATGATGCTGAAAAAGAAGACTGTGGAGAACAAACTCTCGAGAAGCTAATCTATAACTCAAGGGATTCATATCACTATAGGTAAGTTTTATTAATTTTTACCATAATTTTAAAAAAGTTGATTTGTGAAAATTTTGTGTATTCTTACAATAAAAAACCACTTAAAATGATAAATTTGTGAATATTTTTGTAAAACATTTTTCAAGTTATATATATATATATATATTTCGAATTAAAAAAGGATTTTGTTGTGTCATCAGTGTATTTTTTTACATAAAAGTTGGAAAAATAACAAAAGGTGATAATTATTTTACAAAAATGTTCAATTTTTCACATAAATGATCAACTCATAAACATTTTTTGTAAAACATTTTTAAATTATATATATTTCGGATTAAAAAAAAAGACTTTTTTGTGTAATCAGTGTATTTTTTTACATAAAAGTTTAAAAAATAACAAAAGGTTATAATTATTTTGCAAAAATGTTTAGTCTTTCACATAAATGATCAATTCATAAACATTTTTTGTAAAACATTTTTAAATTATATATATTTCGGATTAAAAAAAGGACCTTTTCGTGCAATCAGTGTGCTTTTTTGTGCAATCAGTGTACTTTTTTGTGCAATCAGTGTATTTTTTTTACATAAAAGTTTAAAAAATAACAAAAGGTTATAATTATTTTACAAAAATGTTTAGTTTTTCACATAAATGATCAATTGATAAACATTTTTTGTAAAACATTTTTAAATTATATATATTTCGGATTAAAAAAAGGACTTTTTGTGCAATCAGTGTGCTTTTTTTGTGCAATCAGTGTACTTTTTTGTGCAATCAGTGTATTTTTTTTACATAAAAGTTTAAAAAATAACAAAAGGTTATAATTATTTTACAAAAATGTTTAGTTTTTCACATAAATGATCAATTGATAAACATTTTTTGTAAAACATTTTTAAATTATGTATATTTCGAATTAAAAAAAAGGTTTTTTGTGTAATCAGTTTATTTTTTTCGCTAGAAGTTGAAAAAATGTGTAATCAGTGTATTTCTTTTACATAGAAGTTGAAAAAATAACAAAAGTTTATATTTATTTTACATTAATTTTAATCATACTATACTAATACATCATTTTTTATTTTAGTCCATTATATCGTAAAAAGAAAACAGAGTAAAGAACTTTCCCTAAGAAATAATGAGCTGAATGATGTAACTCAGTGAGTTATTTTCCTGTTATATATAATGTAAATGTAAACTATCTAATGTAGCTAAGAGTAAAATTTAAATTCGGTAAAATTTATTTATATAATGAATAACTTTTGTATTTTAGTCAATTATTGGATCACAGAGAATACGGAATACAAGAGTTCCTCCCTGGGTCTAATAATATACCAGAAGAATATCAAAGAAGATATTGTTCAAGAAAAGCGCTTTGTAACCATTGATATCATAAGCTATAGTAGTTTGTATTACAGAAAATTTACTATAAAACAGTTTTATGAATGTAAAAACTAGATATGGTATTTTCTATTACAATTATTTACTTGTAAATTTTATTCATCTAGAGAGGTAATTTGGTGATTTTTTTGACAGTTTTTTAAAAAAGTTAAAAAGTACAAAAAAAATCAAAAAATATCGAAAACTATATATTTCAATGATTATTTTTTAAAAAGTTCAAAAAAATGTAATAAAGCTCTGTTTTGAAACATAACAAATTTAAAAGGATTGTGTAGGATAAAATTCTCACTCAAAAAATATTGAAAATTGAATGAAATAAAAGAATATTTTCCCAAATACCAAAGTTTTGTAAATATAAAGTGAAAAACTCTATATATATATATTGTTTTTAAAATAATATCGAAAACTATATATTTCAATGATTATTTTTTAAAAAAATTAAAAAATTTAAAAGGAAGGTGTAGGATAAAATCCTCACTCAAAAAATTATTGAAAATTGAATGAAATAAAAGAATATAAAATGAAAATCTATATATATATATATTTATTTTTTTAAAAAAATATCGAAAACTATATATTATAATGATTATTTTTTTAAAAAGTTGAAAAACAAAAAACTTTGTAATAAAACCCTGTTTTAAAACATAAAAAATTAAAAAGGAATGTAATAAAAGAATATTTTACCAAAATACCACATTTTTCTTGTAAATATCTAGTAAACATTTCTAAAATATTGTTGGTGAAATTTACTGGAAAATGGTTTCAAGTGTGTCAAAGACTAAATATTGTGGAGGAAACATGCCTCGACCCAACGATCGGTCGACCTCAGTAACAATAAGTCAACTGCCGAACTACATTGTACATATATCCACTTATTATTATCCTACCGAATTGTCTATCCGTTTTATATACTGTTCTATCTACTGCACTCATTTTATATAGATTTATTATTTGCACGCATTCACTATTTTCGTACATGTGCTTGGGCAGCCAACCGTGCTGCCAAGCCACACCTGTTTACATTTTCTGCAAGTTCTATTGGTTAGCAATTATCCAATCTCGTGTACAGGCGTGGCCTGCTTTTGTATTCTTGTATGCCAATCATGTTATGTAATTTGTCCAGCATAAATACTCGTGTATTGTCTAATAAAGTCAGAGTTACTGCCTACACTCTCACTTGCTTGTTTGGTTTGGTAGCATAAGCGCACTTATGCTATAGCACAGGTAGCTTTGCAGAAACATACAAGTAAGCTTGCGCTGGTTGCGCTGACAAAAGAACTTGGGAAGTTCAGCATTGGTACACACAAAGTAGACAGGACACTTGCACTGAATCAGTCGACTAGTTACTAGGACAAACAGTCAGTAGAAAGTGGTCAGTCGATCTCGACTCACACTGCACTTGACCTACGGGCAAGTGATACTGGAACGGTTGTTCGAACAGCTAGGTCGACCTACTGCACCTACTCCTCGGGATAGGTGGAGGGCGAGATAGATAGGCGTACACTGCACTGTTGTGTTTACTTATTACTGTGGGCCGTTGTACAGGTGGTCGCTACCACTCCTGACGGTAAATTCCTGTACAATATGATGTTTTCATTGAAATGTTTATTTTCAAAAGATCCAAATAATAACATTGAATCAATTAGTTAAATTTAACAGTCAAATTCTTTTTTATCAAGTAGGCTTAAGGTTTCTATTGTGATTAATTCTCAAATATTGTAAACTTGAACTGTCTAGAGGAGTAATTTGTCGATTTTGATGTGTTTTTTCTTTTAAAAAATTATCATGTAATACCACATACTTCAGTTCTAATTCGTTTTGAACAATTTCATGGGAGACAAAGAATAAAAAGTTACATTGATTTAGTTTTTAGAATTAAAGTTGCTATCGAAAATGGTTTGTTCTTGTTTAAAAAAATTATTACGTAATTTCACATACTTCAGTTCTAATTCGTTTTTAGAATTGAAGTCGCCATCGAAAATGATTTGTTCTTTAATGGGTAAATCCATAACCTCCTCCTCATCATGACAGAAGCTTTCTGATGATTGCATTTTGAAAAACAAATTACATTGTTTTAGTTTTCCGAATTGAAATTGCCATCGAAAATGGTTTGTTCTTAAACGGGAAAATCCATAGGTTTCTCATCATCATGTTTAAGTTTTCTACCCCAATATCTCCAACCTCTCAGAGATAGAAATTGTTCTGTTTAAAAAAATAATGGAAATTGTATATATAAATGATTGTTTTTGAAAAAAATGGTAAATTTTTGAAAAAAATTCAAAAGGAAAATGCAGGATAAAACCCTCACTCAAGAAACTAATTTTGTATGATAGGTTGCTTACCTAATAATAAGAAAATAATGAATAATTTATATTTAAGCAATTATTGAAAAAATTAATGAAAATTGAATAGAATAAAGGAAATATTTTACTAAATAGCCTGTTTTTTTGTAAAGATATACAAACAGATAAAATTTAACCATTTGAAGGATGATTTCTTTTTTGCAAAAAAAATAATGAAGATTTAATGAAATGAAAAAGTATTTTACCAAATACCTTGTTTTTTTGTAAATTTGTACAATTAGATGAAATTTAACCATTTATAGGATGATTTGTTTTTGTAAAAATTAATGAAAATTGAATAAAATGAAAAAATATTTCACCAAAATACCTCTTTTTTGTAGATGTAAACAAATAGATGAATATCTAACTTTATCCATTTTTTCCATTTGGGATCATGTTTTGAAGGTTTTCAAGATAGTTTTAGTAAAAGCTTATGCATTGATTGTCATTACAAGTTGTAGTGTTTGGTATTATTTAATATTTACCGACTCTAGCTATATTATATGAAATTTTCCCTACTTATTACACAATAAATGTATATATTCACATATTGTTTCATTTTTAATCACTGTATTTATTCAATGTAGATATATCTCCTCTCTCTCCTCTCTCAAGATATCATATGAGTCGAATTACAAAAAATTATCAAAACTTAAATGCCATACATTCAAAATCTAGATGCTCTATGAGTTAAAGTTATGTATATAATTATGTAAAAAATTATCAAAACTTGAATGCCATGCGTTCAAAATCTATAAGTTCAAATTAAGTAAAAAAATAATCAAAACTCAAATGCCACTTAAATGCCATTCAAATGACACTCAAATACCCCTCAAGTAAAATACAATATAAACTCGGCGAATTCACCCAACGTCGTAACTCATTGCATAACCCCCAAGATCAAATCCACAAAAAAACACTTGGTAGGGAGATCTGCTCATATATTACTACTAATGTTTATTGATTTATTACGACAACTTTGGCACAAGGTAATTGCTACCCCCACCCTGGGTAGCCACTCAAAGCTGGCAAAAACATGCATGAGATAGCCTGAGGAGATAAAAATATTGCGTAAAGGCCTTTAGGACCTGTAACCAGGCGCTTCATCATCCTCAGAGGCGGAGAATCTAGGATCAATAGCTATGAAAGACCAAGAAATGCTGGAGAGAAGAACACCAAACTTTTACTGGCTGGAATGACCATAGACTCCGCCCCGCTCATCTGGGCACCAGCTTCCTTTAACTTATTTACCAATCTACTATTGGCTAGTATTTCAATATGTATTATCATTGGTTAATCCTTCTATTTCTGTTGGGTGATTGGAGTGTTTCACAAAGTAGGCCAAACCTTTCCTGTCACTTCCTGACACACTGCCTATGAAAGATAGAGCTTTTGTTCAGTGCTCTGCATTGCATTGCAATGCATTACAGTACAGCATCACAACTGGTTACTATTGCATGCCACTAATAAACGTTTTCACTACTCAAAAACACTGAGTATGTCTGAGCAGAGGGCTCATTACAGTTGTTAAGACCGAGGGTTCTCCTGTAAAAATAGTTGAAATAGCCATCTTGGCACAGGGTCAACATTGGAGAGATGTTGACTGTTTACCGTCAGGCCTTGAGAGCTTGAATAACTTTCTGTGCCAACAAACAACAGTTTGCCCGGTGACAACAATAGCGGTGAAGTGGGAGGACACTAAAAATCCGCTACACACTTATGGGCTCTAACATGACTTCCCATATTTTTTTTTGAACTCTGATAGATATTGTAAAAATCAGGTGAACATTTCTTTATGTCATCTATTTATTTATAAGACTGACAAGATGTTTCGCGAGAAATTATTTTGGTCTGTAAATGTACAAAAGTAAATTTGTTTTAAATTCGAAGATTAAAGTTCACAGTTTGAATCGCTAAAATACTAATTAGTTATGATAGTTAACAAAAACATGTACAGTAGTACAGCTTACCCATCCTCCAAGCCGTTGTAGCCAGTCATTTACGGAGTCATCAAGAATTTTGTGTGTCATTGCCTGCTCTGCGAAAACATTTGCAAATTGTTCTGTATCTGGGTTATCCTTATATTTCTACCCGCCTTGATGACTATCCATTCTAGAAACTGTAAAAAAAATGCTGGTTCATCTCCTTTGATGTCAAACGAGAAAACCGAGACTGATTCAACCATAAAGTTGAAGTGAATGAAGGTGTAAGTGTGAAGGAGTTTAACTTCTAGGTACTCTGGCGGACATGGGAGTTACAAATGTGTTTATATCTCACGTCTGAAAAGCTGTCTTTTATGGACGCAACTGTGTGTAATAATACATTTTAACATTGCCTACTTTCGCTGTGTTTTTAACAGACTTTAAAAAAAACTCAAACTGTATAAGTTTACACTTATCCAGTTGCTGCAGCTCACTACAACTACTCTCAAACTATTGGGGAAATACAAGAGACAAAGGAACTAAATGGTTGTTGTGGGGAAAAATCAGTTAAACGCATCAATGGGGGAGATGACTGCAGGTGAAAAGGGTCACAAGCAAACGAAAATAATTTGAAATTTGAAAAAAGAGCTGGAACTCGTATCATTTCGAATTTTTTAGTTGTAATGTGTATATCCAGGTAGTTGCAACACAAAATCACGCATCGTGGTTTGTTAACAATGCGTGATCTGTGTAACTTGAAAGTTTGCATGATGGGAGATTTGATTGGCTGACTGAAATCGGACTGAGGTCAAGATCGAATTTAGAAAGAGCATTCAGTCAAATTTTTTCATGCCTCCAGTCGTTGGCCTCTGCTAAGGGATGATGGATGATAATTGTTAATTACAAATGCTGATTATTGTTATTTATTTTAATATTTAATCATTATTATTATTATTAATTAATTGTTATTTATCAATTATTATTTGTTTATAACAATAAGAAATGATAATAATAACAGTGATTATTAATGAACATTTAATTATTATCCGTGAAGTAATTCTTTATTGTTATCGTGTGCATCATTATTCGTGTTTATTGTTATTATTTACTACACAGGCAACTGCTTAAAAAAAACAAAGCTATCATCACTAAAATTTACCTTGTCTTCGTATTGGCTGGCTGCAATTTACACGAGCGAAGTCATCTGCACGATATTGGAAAAAGACCACAACGTGTGGCAGGTTATTATTCGTACGAATTTTTATTTGCACGAACTGGTGGAAACTTGCATGATTGTGTGGCCCTAGCTTAAGGAACCAACACACTTCTTGAGCATTAATCACATCACTGCAGGCAGGTTTGCGCAAGTTTAAACTAAACCATGCAAGAAGAATGTTAGCAAAGACTACTGCTAAATAGAAGGCAAAGCTCCTCCCACAGAGAGAAAGTAAGAGCAGAGGACAGGCCTATGATTGGATCATCAACTGTTGACTTATTATTACTATTATTGGACAATACGATAAATGGATGAGTGCACACAGAGTAGTGACTGAGTGAGTATTACGTTTTATATACTTTATACTTTATAGAAACCCAAACTTAATACTTTATTACACCCACCGGCTGTAATTGTCAGAATATAATAAACTTTGTAATCCCAATCTTACCTTGTTTTTGCAAGGGGTTGCAGCTGATACCACTAGTATCTATAGTCGAAGCTGTGCGCTGATAGTTTGTGCTAGCTGCCAGCCCTAAGTGGTACAGTACGGGACTAAATGGGCAATACGGAGCAGGCGCTAAGCAATTAGTGTAAGCTGTGTGCTGTACACTGTTACCGTGCCAGTAAGCATTCATACTTGAGAAGCACAAAGCAGTAAATTGGACATCCCTTACCAGTCGCATACAGTTGCAGCATTAGGACAGTCAAAAGTGTTTACCCATTCTGATTCTAAAAGATGTTATTGGCACTTACGTCTTTATGAGCAGTCTCAAAACCTGACTGGGTTTCACACTCCTTTTTTGGCACTATCTATGTAAAAGGCTTCCATTTGAAAACTCAAGTGCTCCTGAGATATTTCAAAGTGAGATGCAGAAGGCTTATGGTTTCCCAAATGGAAGAGATTTTTGTTCATACTGAAGACAAACAAAGTCATGCCTGTAAAATCCATGAGGTTCTAAGCGGAATAAAACAAGCTGAAATTACATTAAACAAACTGAACTGTGAGGTTTTCCAGAGAAAGGTGACTTTTTTTGGACCATGTTATTGACAAAAATAAGATGCATGCTGATTCAGAGAAGTCAGTTGCAACTAAAAATTTTCCGAAGCCAAACAGTAGGAAAGCGCTTGAAAGCTTTCCTGGAATTATTAATTACTTTGTTAAGTTCATTTCCAGTTTGGCAGCAGATACGGTAAATCTGAGACCTATGTTGAAGGTAAAAGAGAATGAAGGTGACTGGAAGTCTCAAATAGAAACATGTGTTAATACCAGAAAGCAAAAACTGTCCTCGCCGCCTGTGTCAGCCCCATTCAACTTGGAAGCAGAGACCTGGCTGTCAAAAGATGCTTCCTCTTTTGGGTTAAAGGCAGCTATGTTTCAGAGGAGAAATGAGGGGATGAAGCAGATAGCACTGGCATCAAGTGCAACGTCACATACAGAACTTAGATGCGCGCAAATCGAGAAAGAAGCACTGGAAATTTTTTTGGGCAGCGGAGAAGTTTCACTATTGTTTGGCTGGAAGAGAGTTCAGGGTAGAAACCGATCACAAGCCTGTAGTTTCAATAATGTCGAAAAATGAGCTGTCCAAGCTTCCACTTCGGGGTGCAAAGGGTTCGATGCTCATAATGGGGTTCGCATATGAGGTCAAGTATACCCCTGGAAGTAATAAAGTGGTTGTAGACACCTTAGTGGAGCGCCAGTGGGAAGCAAGCAAGAGTCAGGCCCAGAACCTTCATGAGTTCAGGAAATGATAAAGAAGCTTCCAATATCTTTGGCTAGAAAGGCGACTTCTTGTTACAGTTACAGAGTTTGACTATATTGGAGGTCAGTTGATGTCGTAGGTGCTCGATGGCTGGCCAAATTATGAGGATTTACCAGAGTATTTGAAGGTGTTTCATTTTGTTAAAGAACCTCGAATGGTTTTGGGAAGAATCGTGTTTTATTACAAGACTTTTAGCCCCATTGATGAAAGAGAGAAAGTTCTGAAGGAAATACACCGGGGCCATCTCGGTGAAAACCGGTTTGCTTGATGAGCAAGGGAAGCAGTCTGGTGGAGAGGAATGTTGACTGACTTTCAAGAAATGGTGAGCGGTGTAGTGTTTATGCCAGGTACCGCAGAGCTAAGGCGGAAACAAAGATTTCTTTACCTCTCCTGGAACAACCTTGGTGGATACTCTCTATGGAGTTTTTGCACATGGGAAGATGAAGGTGATGATTATTTAGTTGTCTCCGATTATAACTGTCGGCTTATGATAGCCGAGGAGTGTGTTCCAGCAATTGTAGCTGTTCTGTGTCGGAAGGTAAGCAAAATCTTTTGTTTGGTAGCAATCCCAGGTACTACTGTTTCTGATCATGACCCTCAATTTGTGTCAGAACAGTTTGCCAACTTGACAAAAAATTGGATATCAACCATCATACCATTCGTCCAAGGAATCCCCAGTCCAATGGACGAGCTGAGAGAGCGTTACAGATCTTTGAAAAGTTTGCAATGAAAAACACGAACTTTTGTGCTGCAGTTATGTGTTAATATGATAGTCTGCTGTAGAATGTATACTCTGCAGCACAATTGTTGAATGGGCAAGGAATTAATTCAATGGGATACCTGGTCAATAATCTGGTTGATATCAAGTAGCTCGGATTGTAGGAGGCTAAGTATTGGGGTAAACAAGCTCACAACTATAACATTAGGAACGAGTAAGTAAGCCGATAATGGTCAGGAACACACCTGACTGATCCTGGGAGGAAACCTTGTACAGCAGTGGTGACTGCGCCCTCTGATCGAGAGTTAGCTCTGAACACAAATACAGGCACCTTACTATGAAGGAACAGGACGCTTGTGCAAATGGGTGAGGATTAAGAAAAACATAGTTCTGGTCGACCAGACACATCATAATCGTTGCAACAGTTGAGTGTCTTGTCGGATCAAGGACAAGAAATATCAACATCTTCACCACCTGTAGCCAATAGCTCATGCATTGTGTCCGCATTGCCACTGAGTAGACAAAAAGCCTCGAGTAATGCGCCCATATCTCCGAAGGCAAACCAAACAGCTGGGTTGCCATCAAGGGGAAGCTAAATGCACACAGTTATTGTTAAATTTTATCTCAAGGAGCTTCACAAAAATCAAGTGTGCAATCTCTCCAGACCACTAGGCAATTGAGATCAGAAAGAAATATCAAGCCCAGAAGTAGGCTAAACCTATGCTTTTTAACAATTCATGTCTTCGCCTTTAAAATTTAAAAGCTCAGAATTAGCGGGTAGCAGTATGGTTAGAGGGATAAGGCCTCATCTAATTGTATTAAAATATTAGAAGATCTCTAGGCCATGCGTTTGCTCGAAATTGAGCTGGTATTCGAATCATTTCTCACATTGAAAAAACTAATGCTCATAGCTTTAGGACTAAATTTTCCATTTATATTTTAACATATGTCTTTTCTGATGTTGTTTGTAGTCGTTCTAACTGGTGATAAATAATGTGAAGTTTCTGTGCTGTTCGTTTGTAACGGAATCTTTGTTGGTAAGAATTGTAGTATGTCAAATGTGACGGCATCTGAGAAAGTTGGAGATCTTCACAGATGTGACCGCATCTTTTGAACTGGTGAACCTTACGTTTAGATTATTGGTATTATCTTAGAGAGAAGGTGTAGAGGGTACCAGAAATAAGATTGGAGAAGAGGGAGACAACTGGAAAATGCAGGAAGATTGAAATTGGATAGCTAGCCAGAGAGCCTGTTGGGAGCAGCTGAATGTCAACCACAAGTGACTTATCTATTTGAACTAGCTCAGAGCATACGGTTAGCTTCTAAGCTTCACATAGAGTCACTTCTAGGGTGGTGATGTACTCTTCAATGGCCCCTGCTAGTCAATTGATGTTCTGCATGAAGTGCAAGCGCGGGCGTAGGTACTATTGGCTCAGCTGGCTCAATCTTCGGTTTTGTCACACAGATTATCTCGTTCAGAGGTTCAGGTGGGGGTGGCACTGTACTGGCACACTGAATTTCCAGCTTGGGTATCTTATAAGTATGGAGAGACATCAGTGGTTTAGTGGCAAGTACTGCTGTCAACGCTGGGTGGTCCTTTGGAGAGTGCTCTCGTTTGGCTTGAGGATAGCTCTGTAGCTACAGCATTGAGTTGGCTGACACCTGCGAAACTTTGTCAGGGTTGCACCACCGTACAAAGTGACAGAAACCGCTGTAATTAGCCCGGTTTATGCTGTAGACGATGCCTGTCTTCAAATGGTGCGCTGGATTTCCTGGTGGATGGATTTTATCCTGGTGGGAGTAGACGGCATCCCTACTCTCACTTCCGTAGCTGCAGCAGCAGTAATGCCGGAAGTAGCGCTGTGATACATGCTTATTGGGCTTTCTAGGGTTTCTGGCCTCAAAGTGACATTGTGGTCAGGTAACACCTCATGCTTGCATCAGGGTATCAATGTGTCTTTCAGTGGCTTCAGTTACCCAACGTACCATGCTGGTATGCATTGAAGCAGAATATATCGAGCATTGATTCGTTGCGCTACTCTAGGTGGGAGGTCTGCGTAAGTTAAACTAACCCGATGTTACACTTCATTCTCATGCTCCTGTAGGTTGGTCTTATAACACCTGCAACGACTAATCAACTTAGACATGACTTCTCTGGGAGAAACACCAAAATGTGCTTTCAACACAGTGAATATCCGTTGTCGGTGTGGGGGTTTCCACACTCTGGTGCACTACCACTCAAAGATTCATGCAGTTGCAGTATAGCAGCCTGTTCTTGCGATTCATTTTCCTCGGCCACTTTAATAAAGCGTGCAGTGATATATTCAACTCCACCTTCACCCTCGTACTTAAGCGCTTTCAACGTTGGATGAGCATTGGCATTGGCTGGTAACACAACCGTTTGTAAGGCTTCCGTTAGACAATTTAATCATTTATTTTTGGATTGACAGCCGGGGATCTGCCTGCACTACGAGCTCTGTTGGCTACCATTGCTGCAACTAGAGGAATAATCAACTCTATATTTAAGAAGCGGGGCTGTAAAACAGTTTGCTGAGCCAGTATTAGCCGACGCAAAATCGGTAGTGAATGATGCAGGGTCGGTATTGACCAATGCAGGGTCGGCATCCGGTAGTACACAGGGTCCATATCGACAGTATTATTGTAACAGTTTGCCACAGGTACTGCAAGATGCTTTGTGGTTATGGCTAACTCTGTGCTTTAGTGGTAGCTGTGGCTACAGAGTGCAAGGCTTGAATGTCTCTCTGCATTAGATGAGACAGGATGCTGCTTATCAGCAGACACAATGGTATTTGGCAACCGGCCAAACAGATTCTACTACGTTGAAAGTGTAAGCAAAGACTGTATTCTCCACTTTGTCTAATACGCACAGAATTGCTAATAAGGCTAACTATAAAAGTGATAGTAATGTCTCTGTGTACTGATGTCCGTACTGGTAGGTATGCGTCTGTGGGTATAATCTCTAGCAGGGTGTTCCTACGAGAGTCCAGGCGTCTTCTGTACACTTCAGGGAACTTCTCTGTTGTAGTCTGAACGTCTCCTCAGCTGTCTTGCTATAGCTAAGCACGCACTATTCCTAGGCAATCTCTAGCAATACAATGTCGGAGCACTTCTACTAACTAATAATTGCACTGCTGAGCTAAAGCAAGTGCTTATAAATAAAATACAGAATCACAGAGGCGTCTGATTACATGATTGGCTAAGCATAAGTAAACAAAACAGCATGCAATACAT